>JARYHS010014692.1:0-42012 GCA_031002005.1 Vandiemenella viatica
TCGGGTATTATCGGGGCTTGCTAAAGGTTGCCGAACCATTGAGGTGAGCCCAGTCTCCAGGCAACGCATCTTATTAAAGAGGATTCGGGAGTCTTAATTTGATATTACTCAAACTGACATTCAACTCTGTTACACTATATCTTCAAATTATATAAATCTTTGGAGCATTTTCTATGACTAGCCGTTCCCCTTTCATATATTCTCCTCATCGACTACCAATTTCGTGTCTCGCCCCTCATGAGGAATTCTATAACGTAAAATAGAATCCTTACTTTCGTGTCCGATGCTAATTGTAGCGATGTCCATTAGCAGAAATGAATTGTGCACGAATCTAACACATGGCTATCCAGGAAGCAATTGCATACCATTTAGTTAGATAGTTCGTAGCCCGATGCTTCTCAGCGAGTCCATGACATCAGCCAGTGTGTCTTATACCGAAAGAACAAAGCCTTTGTCCGTCGAGGGCGTTGCTCGGTGACTAACCGAGAGTTATGCAGCCCAGCCCATCCGCGTGTAGTGCAGGATGCAGATAAACACACGTTCAATTAGCCACCACTCCCCGCTACTCATGTTTATCAGTTTTTTTTTTTTTTTTTTTTTTTTTTTTTTTTTTTTTTTTTTTATTTGGTCCTTGGCTTTCGCCAATATTGACCAGCTAACAATGTTACATTTTTGACCAAATTACAGAAATACATTCTTGCTCAGTTGACATTAATACATTTTGCATAGAAATCTTGTTTGGCCATCATTTTAAGACACAAATAGCAATAATTTTTTTTACATATTTCTCTTACTTTTATCCTTCTATCTTTAATAATAACATATAATCCCTATATCATTATTTAGTGTTGGAAGGAAATAAAAATTTTACATATTACCTATACATTTTATATTATGCATATACATGATACCCATTACATCGTACAAACAGGGGTATCCAAAAATTAATTTTTTCGCCCGCTTTCTATCTTTTGTAATTAATTTGTCTATCTAAGTCCTTATATATTCCATACAAAAACCTAATTGATATTCAGAAATGTACATTTGTTTATAATACATTATTTCTCCACACAAACATTTTCCTATCATCCTGTACTGGATTTGGAAAACTTGATAGTTTCCTCATAACAGTAGTTCTAATCGAGAAATATTATAAGAGATACCTTATTTATTTTGAAAAGAACTATTAATATCCCTGCTCACAACAAAAATTCCTTAAAGACTAATTTGTGTTCTCTTGTACAAAGTAGCTCTCATATCTTACGAGGTCCCTTGTTATCGCTATTTTGACTGCGACAAACAAGGTTTGATAGCCCGTTTTATTTTGCACTTGGCCCTAACGTGCTTTTTAACGGTCGTCGCTACCACCTCGCCGATTATATTAATATACAGTATAATGTACTTTTATTACCAAAGTTTCAATAATCTATCAGTTCGCGCAACGGATGTTGTAATATTATGTAAATGAATTTCACTGCACTTTTGCTACAATTCACAATTTATTTTACTTAAAATTTCACATAAAAACCAATGCTGTTACTGACACAATATTCTATACAAATTTTCATTACTCTAGCCGCAACCACATGTGCCCGCTAAGCTCGCTCAAAAAGCCTCTGCCGCCATATTCAGTCTTTCTACATGTTCACTTCATGCTAGCTAACCACAGACTCCCCCCACGCCATATTGGCCTCTTCATTCAACGACCACATAACATTACAGTACTGCCAACTCTCTCAATATAAATTCCTAAAATAACTTAAAATTACCCCATACTATACAAAAGACTATGCTGGAAGACTTATTTATAAACAATTTATAATATAATACTATAACACCGTAATGACTGGTGAGTGGGAACCTCACACATGCCCCCAACTTTGCCACTAATTAGCACTTTTTGTGACCACAAAAGTTGATTATTTGGGGCAAAGTTCAACCCTTTCACCAGGCATTACGCCTCTACACACATTCAATGCAAAACATTATCATAACCATTCGTAACAGAATCATATCAACAAGAAATGCTAAATGAAAATTTACAACCTCCAAATATACAAAAAAAAATTACTGCATTCTACAAACATTAGAAATTTACACTTTGTTGTACACGTCTCATGTGTGTACTCGGGTGTGGTAATATTTACCATCACCCTAAAACCACTGGTCTACTTTTTCTTATACTTCCAGTTTTTCTTTAACTGATTACATATTGTCACTGACAAATTTTTTATTTCACACAATTCTTTAATGTACCATACAAACTCTATTCTCATATAAACGCAAAACAGCTGTTCACGAGCCAATGACCTGCCCTTGGCTCGCGCGTACCAAACATTGTTATAAATACTTGTGCGGGCCTGCATACCCTGCGCTCGCTTAGGAGTTACTACAAACAGCTGATCGGTCATAGATCGTGTGTTATACTCAACTACAGCATCGTTGCAATTGCTTTCAGTACTATACATCTTACTATTTACAACAAGTTCACTGGTTTTGTCAACATCATCATTCTCAAAATTAATCACAATTCTCTGATTACACATTAATTCAGTTGAAATATTACTTCCGGTGACAGACTCGCCATCGGAATGAAAAACAGCAATACCAACATCTGAATACAAATTGTCACCAATAGGGTTAGTTACAACATCGGGATTTGATTCACTCCTCAACTTAATTCTACCATTTTCACAATCAGATACAGTAATTTCACAATCTGTTATTTCAGCCACATCCATTAAATTATTTTTAGTGTCAAATCTATTAATCATTTTATCATTAACTTCGCTACACAAATTACTGTTATTTTCGTCGTTTCGACTATTTGTTTCCTTAAATATCTTTACAACAGTACTCTTACATACATTAACATCGCATGTTCCACCGCCAATACCTTCATTGCACATTTCATCTTCTATAATAAGCTCTCGGCTTTGAAAAACATCCTCTCGTACTAAATCTGATACAACACTGCTATTTGCACCAGTAATAACATCATCATTTACCATATCAGTTACAAAAAAGCTTTTTTCTGCATCAATTATCACATCATTTACTACAATACTATTATTAGTATCCTCCGATACAACACTACACATTGAGAAATATTCTCGTCGCATTCAGTATTAACTATTACATTATCAGTTACTTCCACATTATCATTTTTATTACATTGAACCACAGGCTCAGCAGCTTCATCGCTAATAACATTAATTACCTCGCTTACAATTACCTGATCAGTTTGAATATGGACACTGTCAGTTATCATATTACTCACATCAAATTCATTAATATTCATATCATAATCTTGTTTCGTTTGATTCGGTACCAACTGACATTATTTCTCCATTAGAACAATTTCGCATTTTCAATAACAACATTCATACATTTTTCATCACATTCAGCAACCACACATGGCTCTTTACAACTTTCAGAAGATGTCACACAATCGTTATCCTTATAAAATTTAATTCCCACAGCTTTACTGGATTCTAAACTGGCAATATTATCATATTTTTGAATCAAAATCACATTATCAATTACATTGTTCTTTAAATCGAATTCATGTAGTAAACCTTCATAATATTTTATGAAATCACTCGCGATTTGTTCTAAAACAGTACCCTTATATATTTCACTCCTTTCAGCCCATGTAAAAATTCCTTCGACTAATTTACTTACTTCTAATTTTATTTTCTCAATTTCTGAATCCACTATCCCTCTATCAACTTCATTATCAAGAAAAGAATTCATTTTACCCTGAGTTTCCATTATTTTATTTAAAACAGATTTATAGACTTTACGTAAATCTTCCCCAAGTTTAATGAATTCTTTACAACTGTTCTCCAAATTAAGTTTTAACTTATCTGCTAATTTTTTCATTTCACTAATAAACTTAGCTTCCAAATTCTCTCTATTATTAGCATATCTATAACTTAAATCAACCTTTCTCTCAGAAAATTCCTTATCCCATGTCGCATCTCGAATACTACTTTTTACTAACCCTTGTGATAACTTCCATATTGAATTTACCTCATTTCCAATCACCTTAATACCCATCTGTATATCCCCGATTAACCGCCAAAACTGAAATTTTTTCTCACTACTCATTTGGTCTGAAACATTTCCAAACCTTCCAATAACTTATCTACATCCCAGTTAACTTTAAAATGCTCCATGTTTAATTCTTACAAAGTCACAAAAATTCTCAATTACTACGATATAAACCGCTCTCGCTTTTTCAAACAATGGCATTCATACTTGAAAGACCAATCAACAATGGCAATCATACTAACTGATTATTATACTTCTGTACAGTACTTACATTTTCATTGTTAATCCTTTTTTTAAAACACTTTTTCACTGATTCTATACCTTTTATTCTTGCAAAACACTTGAATTTAAATCTTCCGATACACTTTAACACGTACACACGCAACATTTCGATTCACGACGCGGGAGATTCTTGACTCCGCTTCATGCTTTTCCATTTGCATCTTCTTGAGGCTGCTTTAAAATTTTGGCATCTGCTTGTATCGTGCTGACCCTCGGAATAGCATCTGCTTGTATCGTGCTGACCCCTCGGAAAATAGCATCTGCTTGTATCGTGATGAATCCAGCGTCTACTTGTACAGTTACGATCCTAACATCTGCTTGATTTCTTCTCATTTTCAGCGACAATCTGACTTCGTTTATTGCGAAGAGTTTACATACTTCCAAATCCGTCTTGCATAGCAACACCAATTGCTAAATCCTGGCTTAAGGGTTGCCAATATACGAGGTCCCTGTTATCGCTATTTTGACTGCGACAAACAAGGTTTGATAGCCCGTTTTATTTTGCACTTGGCCCTAACGTGCCTTTTAACGGTCGTCGCTACCACCTCGCCAATTATATTAATATACAGTACTTTTATTACCAAAGTTTCAATAATCTATTAGTTCGCGCAACGGATGTTGTAATATTATTTTAAATGAATATCACTGCACTTTTGCTACAATTCACTATTTATTTTACTCAATATTTCACATAAAAAAACCAATGCTGTTACTGACACAATATTCTATACAATTTTCATTGCTCTAGCCGCAATCACATGTGCCCGCTAAGCTCGCTCAAAACAGCCTCTCTCGCCATCTTCAGTCTTTCTACATGTTCACTTCATGCTAGCTAACCACAGACTCCCCCACGCCATATTGGCTACTCCATTCAACGACCACATAACATTCCAGTACTGCCAACTCTCTCAATATAAATTCCTAAATAACTTAAAATTACCCCATACTATACAAAAGACTATGCTGGAAGACTTATTTATAAACAATTTATAATATAATACTATAACACAGTAATGACTGGTGAGTGGGAACCTCACAATTGACAACGAAAAGAGCAAAAATATCAAGACCAGAACCAGACTACAGAACAAAAGAAATCGCAGATAAGGCTAGAAAGATAACAGCCATGTTAAAAGAGACGGAGCTAACTGAAAAATCCAAAGCGGCTGCGAGCAAAAAATGACGTTGAGCGGAAGCACAGAGTTACAGACAAACGAGGAAAATTCAAGTGCAGACGACGGAAAGGAAAACAAGGAAATGCTATGGTCCGATTATCCAGTAGAGTCGGACGAAGAAAACTCCGTTTAATACCAACACTAACAGCAATTCGACTGGGCTGAAACGCTGAAACAGCGAACGAACAAATGCAAACTTACAAGATAGCAACAGTTAACGCAGCTAGAATCACCTCCGATGCCAAACTAAAATGCCTAAGGGATTACTTGTACGCTGCTGAAATAGACCTGGCACTAATTCAAGAAGTTAACACCAAAAAAATAGGTGCAATACATGGCTACGAAGCACTGATCAACATAGGGAATGAAGCTGGTACCGCCATCCTCATTAAAGAAGGAATACGATACACCGAACAAGCGGTCCTAATGAGTGGAAGAGGAATCTCGGCAATTGTGCAAGATGTCACAGTGGTCAACATATATGCTCCGACTGGATCACAAGGAAGATCAGAAAGGGCCACCTTCTTCTCCAGCGACGTAACTAATCTAATAGTGGGCAAGAAGAGACCAATAATATTAGGGGGTGATTTTAACTGCGTACTGCAGCAAGAGGACCAAAACCCAAATTACAACTTTTGTAAAGAGCTCCAACTACTAACAACCAGTCTATCACTAAGGGATACGTGGAACGTTCTCAACCCCAATAGAATTGCCTACACCTACGTAAACAGCAGCTCAGCAAGCAGAATCGACAGAGTGTACGTGGCTGAAGAACTAAAGGACCAGTTAAGCAGCTGTGAGATGTGGCCACTTGCCTTCAGTGACCACAGCGCTTATCACATCCAAATTAAATTAGATAAGCAACAAATTACAAGAGCGAAAAATCCTTGGAAACTAAACACACAACTTCTCAAGCAGGAAGAATTAAGAGAACGTATTAAAGTCACGTGGGACCAATGCATCAATCAGCAAAATAAGTACCCCTCCCTTATCGATTGGTGGACAAGACACGCCAAGCCAAGGCTAAGAACAACTGCCATAATATACTCCAAAGAAAAATCCATGTGGAGCAGAACAACCAAAGAGTTCTACTTCTTGTGTCTAAGAGAACTTTATCAAAAAACAACTCAAACCACGGATAGTAACATTGCGATCAAGATCAAGAAGATGAAGGCAAAAATTGTAAAAGTAACCCAGGAAGAAATAAAAGGCCGCCAAGTAAGGTCCAAAATTATCTCTGCAATACAAGAAGAAGAAACTGCACTGTACCACATGATTAGAGAAGTCAAGCGAGGGAAACAGAAACTTTACACCCAAATTAAAGACGATAACGGACGTACCCTAACAGAACAACAAGAAATAATCAACTATATCAGAGAGTCTTACAGACAACTATATGCACCCGAAGCACAGGACACAACACAGATGCAAAACGCTTTGCGCTTTGTCAACAAAGCAATAACCGAAGAAGACAACATCAATTTAGGAAGTGCCTTTACGCATGAAGAAATAACAGAGGCAGCAACAAAGTCACCCCGGAATAAATCCCCCGGAAAGGACGGCCTGCCGATAGAATTTTATAACCAGTATTGGGACATACTAGGAACACAGCTAACACGAATATACAACGAGATCCAACAGCTTGACCACCTACCAGCAGAATTCACTGAAGGAATTGTAATTATGATCCCTAAGGAAGGGAAACCTAGCACTTGTTTCGCCAACATGCGCCCACTCACACTTCTGAACGCAGACTTTAAAATACTCACTCGTACCATCAATGCCAGGATAAAACCCATACTACACCAAATTCTAGGACCCCACCAAAAAAGTGGTATACAAGGCAAAAAGATAACGGAGGCAGCGGCTGAATACAGAGAACTGATCCATCTAACATGGGCTAGCAACACTAAAACAGCTCTCGCGACCCTCGACTTTGATAAAGCATACGATAGGGTAAAACATGAATTCCTGTTTGCAACACTACGCCACATGGGATTCAGCGATGCTCTCGTAGCTACAATAAGAAAATTTACGAGCATCACGAGGTCCAGTGTTCAAATAAACGGACAAATCACGAAAGCAGTACCAATAGGAAAAGGAATCAGGCAGGGGTGTCCACTATCCATGACCCTCTTCTGTATTTCCATAGAACCACTACTCCTGCAGCTTCACAACAGATTGCCGGGCTTGACCATCTTCGGCCAAAAATTCGTAGTTCAAGCCTATGCCGATGACATAAATATAATTATTAATAATAAGGAAGAAATAACAGAAGCCCGCAATATAATCCAACAATTTTCCGCAGCAAGTGGAGCCCAAATAAACCAAAACAAATCAAAAATACTTCTGTTAGGCAAGAAGAAGGCCAAAATCGACAACGAATGGATACGAACAACGACCCAATGCAAGGTTCTTGGAATTACTTTAACAACCAACCCGAACAGAATGGTAGCAATTAACTGGAGAACCAACCTAAATGTAGTAAGAGCTTTGCTACAAGAAAATACAACAAGACCCCTTAACCTATTACAGAAAGTGAGACTAGTTAACACCTACATACTAAGTAAAATTTACTACACAGCAAGTATAATACCTATTCCGCAGAACATAGCGCGTAAAATAGAAGCAGCGATATGCTGGTATATTTGGAGAGGGAACGTTTTTAAAGTTCCCTTCAGCACCTGCCCTCTGCCTTGTAACAAAGGAGGACTGGGAGTAGTGGACGTCCATAAAAATGCACGCCCCTCTTCTTAGCCAGTACCAAGGCAATATTAGAAGACAGCGACAGCAGCCTCACGCAGATCCTTTTTTCCGTATTAAAGCCACCCTGTTCTATGGCACCTGTCGATGTCAGAAATATCAGTGTAAGAGGTCATTTTGAATACCATTACTATTTGGGGAATTATAGGAATATTCAGTCGTGGAGCTACTGGCAATCGGCGATCATTGACAATGCTGAGCGCGGTCGAGCATTGACCAGACACGAATCTGCATGCTTGCAGTCAGCACCTTACAGTCCCCTTCGTAATTGTAGGTCAACCGAGGCGGCTTGGGCAGTACAAGCGATGAAGTAGTGTCTTTACTGTCGGGCAGTCGGCGAGAGTAGTCGAGCATAGCCACCTGTTAGGAGCCTGCCACCCTCCCATGCTCTACGCATCCAGCGGCGACCATCTTCCTAACAATTAACTATTACAGTTCAGGGCTTAGATAAGTTGGTGATAGTTGGAATCCACTTTGCGGCACGCTATAAACTGTACTACTCCGTGTTAGAAGCCAATAAACCGTTCAATTGCAAGTGTTGCATTCTTCATGTAGTAAGAACTTATATCAATTTCTAAACTACGGTCTGTGGCCGTCAATCCACAGTGGTGTCAGTCATTAGCCCAAACAGCCCAACGGTAAGATTTTAGTGGAGCTGCCAGAAGAACAGAAGAGACGCTTCGAGCAGAACTGTAATTCCCTAAGGTTAGTTCGTCAGCACACCTATCCACACACACGCCCACTAGCCTTGGCCAATCAGCCCCTAACAAAGTGGCGTCATCGTGGGATTTCGGCGTAGTACCGATGTTTTGGAACATCAGTGTGGATAGAGTCTGACGAATTAGCAAGAAGAAAACGAGCACCATCTGAAGGAGACGGGGGGTGGCAGGAAGACAGGTGGCTGGATTAACATATGGCTTGGAAGATGAACGCGGGAAGCGCGGCGTCAGCACGCGGCTGGAGACATCGGACGGCGGGTTCAACGCACGAGCGACGGCGGAGCGCAGCGTGGATCAACACGCGGAGCGGATCGCGGCGGCGCGAGTCAACACGTTGCTGCAGGAGCCATGGGACGGACTTCAGACGTCGACAGCGACGGTGGCTGTGGCGGCAACGACGGCGACGAGAACAAGACATTAGGGGTGAGTGGACCTCAATTTTTATTGTAACTATGACAGCGAGTAAATCTACAACAGTTATCGGGCATTGAACGCGAGGATCTTGGATTTGGAGACGCGGTGAGCGGAGTTATAATGGTGAGTTAAGCGGGGTTGCTTTTTGCTTGTAAAGGCACGTTTTCTGCCAGATATATCTTTAAGTGGAACAAAAATATTTTCAGAGGCCATAGCAGCGGCGGTGTTTATGAATAGATCGGAACGAGTTCTCCAGGTAAGTCCAAAATTAAGTGTATAAGGCAGATATAAATGTTAAGAAACATCCAGATGCTACTGAGCAGAATAGGAAATTTCGAAAGAGGGTGCGAGGCAAATACTGGTCAAATTAGTAATGGATGTATTAAAGAAGTATGAGAATGATTATTACCGGGAAAAAGTGAAACTGTTGGGGCGTCGTGTGAATGTAAGTGTGGCAGGAAAGCCAATATGTTAAAGTGAAGCGGAATATTTTGCGGTAAAAGGCGGCAAGGGACCGACAGATCCAGACCCGATAAATAAATGTGTGGCGAGTTGCGTCATTTTGGGGGCCAACATTGTCTGATAACTCACAGGTACAGCCCAAGAAGTTAACCTGGTGAGGATGTAGGCGCTCCATTCCACCCATTTGCATTTAAGTAATGCCGGTAACTTGAAGCCGGGACAAGCAGAATGGGGTGGGTTGTTATGGCTAAAAGCCTGGATTAATGATAAATATTGGGGAAAAGAGAGAGTGATATCTCTTAGTGGGTTCTGGTGCGCAATTCTTCATTGTTGTAAAGTTGTTTGCAGAGTGGAAAAATTAGAGCCACTAATCTGTAAGTTACCGGTCTAGGCCGGGGAAATGTTAAAGTGTTAGGGGTATCTACTGCTGGATTAATATAAGCTCCAGGAGATTCAGAGCAACCGTTCAGGCGGATCGTTATTTGAACAGAGCTTCCAATAGGATATAGAATCAAATTTTCTCTAGAAATATGGTGCAGTCATAGACGTGCGAAACGTACAGTTGTTAATAGGACCACGCGAGTGGACACTTTCGGCTGACGTTCTAAGACTTCTCACGTGTTCAGGTTGAGGAGCAGACGTGTTCCCACCGCTATACGAATACCCATAAGTCAATCGTACGTGCTAACATTGCATAGTATATTCTGAAATCATATTCAAGTACCTCTGACGGAAATTTTTGTAAAAGTATTCAGTTGTGTAAGTGAAGACGCTCAATGACACAGGATGGTTAGAATCAAGTAGAGTGTATACAAAACGGAAGTATTTGTCATAGCGAATTAAAACATAATACATGGGATGGTTGGACTAAAAAGAGTAAATATATAACGACGTATCTGCCACATCAAATTTAACATTTATCGCGAGGCACGGAATGGTTGAATTCGACAGGAATTAATAAAAAAAACGTAATTGCCAATTAGAAAAACGATACGTAATCGAACGCGAGTCTGAAGATATGCACGGGTAAAATCCTAAAGTACAGTAACCATGACGTAATCGGCATTCATAATTTTGAGGAATAATAATAATTTGAAATTATTACGAACATTGTACAACTCTGGTGTTTCAGTTAGGGAAAATATAACCTCAGTGGCTTGTCTTACATGTGTCCACAGTAATAATACGTACTCACTTAATGTAAGGAGTCAAACTGTGTGCCACATGTTAGAAATATCTGGAGCACCAAGTATATTAAAAAATGGGTGATGTTAAAAATAAAAATCCGGACAGCGTTGGAAATTGGCGAACTCTGATTGTCTGGGCAACATCAAGGTGTACACTCGTCAATCGAGTTAAAAAGGCAAAATGCGAGTGCAGTCTTTGGGAAAGGAGTCATGAACCTTTTCCTATGACACAATACGTACTCAAAAGCCTACCGTCAACTCCATACGTTTATGGAAACAAACTTACATTCATCCGTTACCAACAGATCCAAGTTACAGACATAACCATTGTGTGAACTTCATTAGTCATAAATACAATCGGTTTACAAACCTAATCATTTTGCCAAACCTACATCCATGTTGTATGTCTTTTAAAATCTGTACATTCAAAATAGTTTGGTGAATCAGTTCATATTCGATGTGTAGTCGCAGATAAGATTGTAGTATTGGGAAGTCATCACTGGAGTTTGGTTAGTTAAGAATTAGAAAATTGAGAACTACATATAACGAACAGAAAGAAAATGAAATTTCAATCTGAGAGAGACTGGTGAGTTAGGAGCCAGTAACACGATGTGCAATTCCAAATTAATAATTCATCGGAAGCGGAGAACGTAATCTATAACAAGATATCGGTAAATCAAACAATACTTATCTAACATAACAACAACAAAAAAGGGATCTGGAGCAAAAACACTCTTTGTTTGGTTTTAAGTCGATAAGTTTTCGTAAATAACATTTCTTGAAGTATGTCACTGAATAGAAAAGCTAATCACTTTCTATATAAAAACTACGTATGTGTGCTAACTCCACAAATAATTCATGGAGCATGTTTTCCTCATTTAAATACCTTTTGTACTTGTGAGGAGTTTCACCAAAATGAGATGCCATAAGTGAATCATACATCAAAATATGCAAAATATATCAACTTCTTGTCTCTATAACAGCTATTATATGCAGTGCAAATGTTTCAGAATTAAGTTTTGACTATTGGTAATTGTTGTATGATATAAGAGCGCGTAAGAGTAACATAACTGTAACGTAAGTAACTCAAACAGCTAATAAAAATAATTCTATAAATAGGAGATAGTATTAGGAAGTACGGAACTCCACAAAAATTATAACGGAATAATATTTACTAGTGAATCAAAAAATTGCTGTTTCCAGTTAAAGAAATTGTTATATGCAATAACCAAGAAGACAGTAAACTCAGTAAATCAGAACTTGTATGGAATTCAAACGTCAAAAGAAGGAAAATACGTAACTCACATTATAATCTCCGCGGCCCAGCAACGGCTTAAACCGTTAATAAATTCATTCATATCATTTGCGAGGAAGTATGTGCTCATAAATTGCACACAGAGACATGGGTATTAATTCAATTGTGATATTTGAGAATTTGAGAAAATGCCTTCAGCAGGAGACGAACTGTTTTCTTCATGTTTAAAGATCGTCCGGTTAATTCGCTGTCGTAGATCTCCTATTGAGGCCACCTATCCCCTTTGTCAAAATTATGTATAGTTTAGTTTTAAGGCAAGGTACTGTTGGAAGTATTATTTTGCAGATAGCCGTTACGGCGAGCGGCCAGACCACGGCCAGTGACGCGCAGCGTAACCTGATATGCCGAGTCAACTGGTGAAACTGGACTGGCGGAACGCTTCGAACACATAAGTATCGCAAACAGAACAGTTAATAATTTTGGTGTAGAACCAATTTAGTAATAAGAACGTGAATCGATCAGTTTGTCACTAAAATATATCAGCAGCATATAACAAATAGTAATTTACATGTAATGTATTTCTTTTGCACAAAACATATTTCTGTTCATGGGACTTAGAACTACCATACAATCACAGTCACGGCAGACTAATCAGTTTAAGAATGGAGTTATCTTTACTAAGAAGTGTATATTATCGTAGTCGATTCATTATAAAATTATGATTTCCCGAAATTAAAAGAGAATAAATATCAAATCAAGAAATCGACAATTTTGACACTTGTAACGTATTGTCAGATTAAATTCACTTCTTGATGCTTAGCTAATGCATTTAATAATAAAACAAATGAGATTCAAGCCTTAATATAAGGTTGGAGCGATAATGACCAGTAAAAATAATGAATTGTTAATGGAATGATGTTTTACAAAGTCCTAGAGTATATTTATTGTACTACTACTAATTATAAGCAGGTGGATGAGAGAACCATATGTTAATTTAATGTTCACACGAGACCTATCTAAGTTTTATCATACTATTCACGTAAGCGTTGTCTGGTAGACTAAAATCTTGAAAATTGTTGACGTAATCATAGACTCATCTAATTCGGGGTAGAGCAATATATCAATTGTGGTTTACTTTGAATCATGCTACTCAATAAGAAACACAGGTCTTAAGTGTTGAATTAAATTTAGTAATTTAAGCAACTTAGACAATCTGCGGTAATCATTTGTTCTTTTCATCAAGTTGTCTAACAATCATGTTTTACAGAAATCTTTGCTGGACACTTGTCAAGAGAAATAGTAAGCATATATGTAGGAGAATCCGTAATAATTAACTTATTACTTTGTTGCATCCAATCATAGTGACAATTACCTGTCTTACGAGTCATGCAAGACTTCATACTAGAAACATAATTCTTTCAAATTGAGGCACCCTGAAGAATCCGATAATGTGTAAAACAGTAAACAAAGATTTTATCGATCATTCCTAAGCTTAATAATTAATTTAATCTATCAGAATCAGTATACCATAGTTCATAATTTACCTTAGAAAGCAGAACAAAATATTTGCAAACTGAGCAAGATGTGATTAAATTTAACCGAGTATCGAATCATTATGACGATCTTAGTTTAAGTATGACTTGTTGTAATTAGTTTGTACCGGAAATAATAAGGAAGACTTGCACAAAACACTGCTAATATCACGATACCAAACGTTACGCAGATAGTAGTAGCTATGCAGAACTCAAATTAAATGGCACATGTTGAGAATGACCATACCTCATCTACTCCATAAATAATATTTTTCTAATGTCATTTATATGACTGTTTCATTATTCTTATGTTATCAAACTCTAATTGACTTTGTTTATCTTCAGGCTTGGCAGACCACCTACACCAAAATTGAAAATTAATATTTAAAATTGTTGCGAATATTTTTGTGAGCTTCAAAGTGGAAATCCAACTATGTCGCATATTGTACTTTCCGGCATTGTGGAAAATGCCTTGTTCTAATGGGGGAGGATTGTAAGAGGTCATTTTGAATACCATTACTATTTGGGGAATTATAGGAATATTCAGTCGTGGAGCTACTGGCAATCGGCGATCATTGACAATGCTGAGCGCGGTCGAGCATTGACCAGACAGGAATCTGCATGCTTGCAGTCAGCACCTTGGAGAGTGCAGTCCCCTTCGTAATTGTAGGTCAACCGAGGCGGCTTGGGCAGTACAAGCGATGAAGTAGTGTCTTTACTGTCGGGCAGTCGGCGAGAGTAGTCGAGCATACTTTGATAGCCACCTGTTAGGAGCCTGCCACCCTCCCATGCATCTCGCATCCAGCGCGACCATCTTCCTAACAATTAACTATTACAGTTCAGGGCTTAGATAAGTTGGTGATAGTTGGAATCCACTTTGCGGCACGCTATAAACTGTACTACTCCGTGTTAGAAGCCAATAAACCGTTCAATTGCAAGTGTTGCATTCTTCATGTAGTAAGAACTTATATCAATTTCTAAACTACGGTCTGTGGCCGTCAATCCACAGTGGTGTCAGTCATTAGCCCAAACAGCCCAACGGTAAGATTTTAGTGGAGCTGCCAGAAGAACAGAAGAGACGCTTCGAGCAGAACTGTAATTCCCTAAGGTTAGTTCGTCAGCACACCTATCCACACACACGCCCACTAGCCTTGGCCAATCAGCCCCTAACATCAGCAATGACCTGCAACAAGTACGGACATATTACATTGAAATGAGCTACATTCACGAAGTCAAAGGAAATACGAAGGACATCTACAAAGCCTTAACGAACAACCGGACGCCAAGCGGAATAGAATCCAAGTTCCCGAGGTTAGAATGGAGTAAAATTTGGTCTAACGTACATAATAGAACTTTAGACCTAACAACCAGGTCACTCTGGTACCAAGTGGTAACGGAAACACTTAAAACAGGAGAAAAACTAAACAAAATCCACTTAAGCCCAACACCATTATGTCCAAGATGCAAACTAATAGATACAATCCAGCACCGGCTGACATGCGGCAAGAGAAAAAACATATGGCAATGTGTAAAAGAAAAACTCGCAGTCAAACAGAACCAGCGCCAACACAATAGACCTAGAATATTTACTGAACCACAGTGCTGGCCATACCCGGAAACAAAAAGAAATAGCACCAATATGGATACTAGGCCAATACCTCAAATACGCAATAACAGAGAAAAACCCAACAATAGAAGAATTTGGTATAATGTAACAGAGAACCATCACAAACTGCAAAACATTAAAAACTACAAGGGCCTCTTCCAAAACTTTTTAAATGCAGTGTTACCATTAAAATAACAATATATTTAAAAAAAACAAAAAAAAAAAAAAAAGAGGTCTAAGGCGCTGCGTTAAGGTCGCAGTCTACTCTGTGGGCGTGGGTTCGAATCCCACTTCTGACAATGCTTTTGGTTGTGTGTTCTAATGGTTGCACTATCAAATAAAACTATCATAACAAATAGAGTGGGTCAATACGCTGTTGAAACGAATCGTTAACGAACCAAATGTTGCTTGCTTGCTTAAACGACCGACGAGGTTTTATTTGACCCAAGATACCAATGTTTACCTAAAATAAAAAAAAAGAAAAAAAAAAAGAGGATAGCGCGTTGGACCCCTAATCCAAAGGTCGTGGGTTCGATCCGCATCAGGGATGATACGTTTTGAGAGTGAGTCAACAAATATACTTTAAAATTAAATGTATTATCATCATCAACAAATTTATTGTGCTTTGTTTAAGAAAGCAATATAGATTGTACAATGAGAAAGGCAGCGTTCTCACTATGATTTGTAAAATGCGAACAGTAGCTCCAGGTCCCTGTGTTGTAGAGGAATAGCGCGTTGGACTCCTAATCCAATGGTCGTGGGTTCGATCCCCAACAGGAATGATACGTTTAGAGAGTGAGTCAACAAATATACTTTAAAATTAAATGTATTATCATCATCAACAGATTTATTGTGCTTTGTTTAAGAAAGCAATATAGATTGTACAATGACAAAGGCAGCGTTCTCACTATGATTTGTAAAATGCGAACAGTTGCTCCAGGTCCCTGTGTTGTAGAGGATAGCGCGTTGGACTCCTAATCCACAGGTCGTGGGATCTATCCCCATCAGGGATCATAACGTTTTGAGAGTGAGTCAACAAATATACTTTAAAATTAAATGTATTATCATCATCAAGAGATTTATTGTGCATTGTTTAAGAAGCAATATAGATTGTACAATGAGTAAGGCAGCGTTCTCACTATGATTTGTAAAATGCGAACAGTAGTTTCAGGTCCCTGTGGCCCAGAGGATAGCGCGTTGGACCCCTAATCCAAAGGTCGTGTGTTCGATCCCCCATCAGGGATGATACGTTTTGAGAGTGAGTCAACAAATATACTTAAAATTAAATGTATTATCATCATCAACAGATTTATTGTGCTTTGTTTAAGAAAGCAATATAGATTGTACAATGAGAAAGGCAGCGTTCTCACTATGATTTGTAAAATGCGAACAGTAGCTCAGGTCCCTGTGTTGTAGAGGATAGCGCGTTGGACTTCTAATCCAAGGGTCGTGGGTTCGATCCCCAACAGGAATGATACGTTTTGAGAGTGAGTCAACAAATATACTTTTAAATTAAATGTATTATCATCATCAAGAGAATTTATTGTGCCTTGTTTTAAGGAAGCAATATAGATTGTACAATGAGAATGGCAGCGTTCTCACTATGATTTGTAAAATGCGAACAGTAGTTTCAGGTCCCCTGTGGCGCAGAGGATAGCGCGTTGGACTTCTAATCCAAAGGTCGTGGGTTCGATCCCCATCAGGGATGATACGTTTTGAGAGTGAGTCAACAAATATACTTTAAAATTAAATGTATTATCATCATCAAGAGATTTATTGTGCTTTGTTTAAGGAATGCAATATAGATTGTACAATGAGAAAGGCAGCGTTCTCACTATGAATTTGTAAAATGCGAACAGTAGTTATCAGGTCCCTGTGGCGTAGCGGATAGCGCGTTGGACTTCTAATCCAAAAGGTCGTGGGTTCGATCCCCACCTGAGATGATACGTTTTGAGAGTGAGTCAACAAATATACTTTAAAATTAAATGTATTATCATCATCAAGAGATTTATTGTGCTTTGTTTAAGGAAGCAATATAGATTGTACAATGAGAAAGGCAGCGTTCTCACTATGAATTGTAAAATGCGAACAGTAGTTTCAGGTCCCTGTGGCGAAGCGGATAGCGCGTTGGACTCTAATCCAAAGGTCGTGGGTTCGATCCCCACCTGGGATGATACGTTTTGAGAGTGAGTCACAAATATACTTTAAAATTAAATGTATTATCATCATCAAGAGATTTATTGTGCTTTGTTTAAGGAAGCAATATAGATTGTACAATGAGAAAGGCAGCGTTCTCACTATGATTTGTAAAATGCGAACAGTAGTTTCAGGTCCCTGTGGCGAAGAGGATAGCGCGTTGGACTTCTAATCCAAAGGTCGTGGGTTCGATCCCCATCAGGGATGATACGTTTTGAGAGTGAGTCAACAAATATACTTTAAAATTAAATGTATTATCATCATCAAGAGATTTATTGTGCTTTGTTTAAGGAAGCAATATAGATTGTACAATGAGAAAGGCAGCGTTCTCACTATGATTTGTAAAATGCGAACATTGGTAGAAGTCCCTGTGGCCCAGAGGATAGCGCGTTGGACTCCTAATCCAAAGGTCGTGGTTTCGGTCCCCATCAGGGATGATACGTTTTGAGTAAGTCAACAAATATACTTTAAAATTAAATGTATTATCATCATCAACAGATTTATTGTGCTTTGTTTAAGGAAGCAATATAGATTGTACAATGAGAAAGGCAGCGTTCTCACTATGAATTGTAAAATGCGGACAGTAGTTTCAGGTCCCTGTGTTGTACAGAGGATAGCGCGTTGGACTTCTAATCCAAAGGTCGTGGGTTCGATTCCCCATCAGGGATGATACGTTTTGAGAGTGAGTCAACAAATATACTTTAAAATTAAATGTATTATCATCATCAAGCAGATTTATTGTGCTTTGTTTAAGGAAGCAATATAGATTGTACAATGAGAAAGGCAGCGTTCTCACTATGAATTTGTAAAATGCGACAGTAGGCTTCCAGGTCCTGTGTGCCACAGAGGATAGCGCGTTGGACTTCTAATCCAAAGGTCGTGGGTTCGATCCCATCATGGATGATACGTTTTGAGAGTGAGTCAACAAATATACTTTAAAATTAAATGTATTATCATCATCAAGAGATTTATTGTGCTTTGTTTAAGGAAGCAATATAGATTGTACAAATGAGAAAGGCAGCGTTCTCACTATGATTGTAAAATGCGGACAGTAGTTTCAGGTTCCTGTGGCACAGAGGATAGCGCGTTGGACCTTCTAATCCAAAGGTCGTGGGTTCGATCCCCATCAGGGATGATACGTTTTGAGAGTGAGTCACAAATATACTTTAAAATTAAATGTATTATCATCATCAAGAGATTTATTGTGCTTTGTTTAAGAAAGCAATATAGGTTGTACAATGAGAAAGGCAGCGTTCTCACTATGATTTAAAATGCGGACAGGGTTTCCGGTCCTCTGTGGCACAGAGGATAGCGCGTTGGACTTCTAATCCAAAGGTCGTGGGTTCGATCCCCACCAGGGATGATGCGTTTTGAGAGTGATTCAGAAAATACACTTTAAACTTAAATGAATGTTCATCATCAAGAGATTTATTGTGCTTTGTTTAAGAAAGCAATATAGGTTGTACAATGACAAAGGCAGCTTTCTTACTATGATTTGTAAAATGCGAACAGTAGTTTCAGGTCCCTGTGTTGTAGAGGATAGCGCGTTGGACTCCTAATATGTACGAGCGAGAGTGTGTTAGCGCACCATACCGTCTGTCTTTAACAGCTGACAATCCCTACTTGCAGCCACATTTGCAGAGGCCTCGACTTTTTGAAAGTTCTTTACATGTTGCTCTATGAAATTAATGATAAGTTTTTTTTTAATTTTGAAAAAGAACCAAGTTTGTTTTATTTTATTTTTTTGTTATTTAATTGAAATAATATTTATGATGATTTACCCATTTTTAAGGTCGTATTTGGATGAATATTTCCCTTTTCTTTTCGTCACAAATCATCACCGTTACCCACTGCTGTGCCGCAAGCTTCTGAACGTATCTTAAGTCTAAGTGCGCATACGTGTTACTGGCGTGTGTGGATGTCTCTGATGTGTGTCTCTTCAGTGTATTGTTTGAGTTCTGAATGAATGAATGACGAAAAAAGGAAGAGTTTGAAAACCTGCACCTACATTTTCACGTCTGATATTCGGAAACACACCTTGAGCACCGCCAGGATTAACGTCCCCACCCGACGGACCAATCTACAATTCACAATCATCAGCGGCGTATGCTCTCATTAAAAACGCACTGCGGAGACGTTTAACTGCCATTTCCTCCTTTTCTGTACCCACCTACTTTTGCCCTGTACATATTTTAACCTAAAATTGAATCAAAGTTTTTGGAAAATTAGTCTATTCCCCTTGGTAACTTATTCCAATCCCTGATCCTCTTACCTTCGAAAGATAATCTACCCACACCCTTGTGCCTGAAATCGAGTGCCAGCCTTTGGTCATGGTCATATTTTACCATCGTGATTTAAGTATAATTCTTACACCAATATCTTTCCACGCCTTATCACCAATATACCCCTGGGAGACTCCCATGACCCTTCTCATCCTCCTGCTGTCTTCCACTGAATCCCATGGCAGATCTTGTATCATATCTGTTACTGTGTTCAACGGTAATTTCCAGAGACAAATCTAGCAGCCCTTCTTTGAATCCCCTCCATCTCCTGCATTGTAAACCCAAAATGTGGGTCCCATACTACGCTGCCATATTCACGCAATGGTCAGACCAAAGTTTTGTAACCCAATTCCTTTACTTTTCTCGTGCATCCCCTCATCACTCTACCTAACAAATGCAGAATTTTCAAAACTTTTCCTACTACCTGAACAAAGTGTCCTGCCCAGTTAAGCTTGTTATCAAATGTAATGCCAAGATATTTACATTTCAAGTCTTCAACAAGCAATACTTTCCCCACGTTATAATCACAATCAGCCTTTAGTTTTATGTTTGTGTACCTAATATGCTGACTCTTCTTTGCATTCATCTTCATCCCATATTTACCAACTAAACTTGACATCCTGTCCAGATCACCCTGCAGTGGTTTACAGTCCCTTTATACTGCGGCATTATGTCATATCGAAACAACCTAACTCGTGAGAATAAACCATCCATCAGCACTGTCATTCTATACATTAATAACCCAGGACTTTTGTGCGCAGTCCTTTCGTTCCCTGCCTGCGAAGTCCGCCACGAGGAGTCGAACCAACGACCCCCGTGTCAGCGGCGGACACCGTCCCGGCGCCACAGCCGACTGAGACACACAGGCGGTGCAAACCAATCCGCCGAGCAAACGCATCGAGCGACCGCCTGCGGTTTCAAGGGCCACTGGTGACGTTGGTTCGTTGACACGAGGAGGCCGGTAGGTTCACTTTGCGCAGAACGTCGCATTCTCTACGACCAAGTAAAGCAAAGGCTGCAAAGCTCTTAACGGAAGTGGGGAGATCTTGGCCTTCCTAATCCATATCTCTAAAACGAAAACCGCGTATATTTGTAGCAGAAAATCTAAAAACTACTGCGCAGGTTCCGATGGGGTTTCCACGATTTAAAGCTGAGAATCTCAATTGAATTGTTTGATATGTCTTATGCTCCAACGCAACATAAAGCGGGGACGGTAAATGAAAATCAGATCAAACTGCCTCGAACATCAAAAATACGATGCCTACTTCATGCAACGTAAAAAAAAAAAAAAAAAAAAAAAAAAAAAAAAAAAAAAAAAAAAAAAAAAAAAAAAAAAAAAAAAAAGATTTGCTGTAACGTTTTCCTTCATAAATTTTTGTTTTTAGTCTTTAAATCCCATAGATGGCCGTATCGAATGAGAAGAGGAAACCACGAAAAGTGGAAAATATTTTAATTAATTTTAATAATGTAATGAACAATCATTCGATATCTTCTTTGCTTCTTGAAGTTACTATCAGAGGCCACATTGCTACAATTTCTGTTGTTTGGAGGTGAAATTATATTCACTGTTCATAGCGAGTAATGCATATTTGATGGGTTTGAATATGAAAATGAACTGTTTGAAACCTTTAGTGTAGAACCTTCCGAGAAATTTGTTGTTTTTTTAAATTACGATCTCAGGCCGCAAAGCTACAATCTCTGGTGTTTGGAAGTGAAATTAAATTCGCTGTTAATAGGAAGTAATGCATATCTGATGGGTTTGAACGTGAACTGTTTAAAACCTTTAGTGTTGACGTAACAGTATTTTTGTAATTTGTTGTTGAGCGTTTCTGTCTTAACCACATTTCCTGAAAAATAATTGTTTTATGATTGCACGAATCACTATGGTTATTTGGTGAAACTTAGTACCGGTACATATGTTCCTGATACGATGGCTAAAAATATTGCGGGAATAAATCAAACCCAACCCCATCTCTTTTCTGCTACTCCGAGGATTAGAAGTTTAAATACGTATAGAACATGGAACGACTGACATGAAATTTGATCACAAAGGGAAAAAACTTACATCTGTTATGAACGTCAATATTTACTGTGTGTCTGCATCAACCTAGATCATACCGGGCAACGTCGGGAACTCTGTTAGTTATATATATATAGATGCTGCCATCAGTCTCTTGACTGGTTTGACGCAACCCTCTATCCCTTGCTATCGTGCGCTAGCCTTTTTTATCTCAACAAACTCGTTATAACCCACGTCCCAAATTATCTGCTTCATAAATTCTAATCTCTGTCTTCCTCTACAGTTCTTACCTTTGACTGTTCCCTCCACCAGCAAATTAACCAATCTAGTTTGTCTCAAAAAATGACCTACCAACCTATCTCTTCTTTCTGTAAGACTCTTCCACAAACTTCTTTCCTCACCCATGATTTCCAAAACTCGTTCATTTCTTACTTTGTCTGTGCACTTAATTTTCAGCATTCTTCTGTAGCACCACATTTCAAATGCTTCTATTTTCTTTCTTTCCGGTATTCCTAAAGTCCATGTACTGTGCTCCACAGATAGAGTTTTAAAAAGTTCTTTCTACTTCCTAGATCAATATTTGAAACTAAAAGGTTTCTCTTTTTCATGAAGGCTCTTTTTGCTAGTGCTATTCTGCTTTTAAAATGATTCCTGCTTTGACTGTCAGTTGTAATTTTGCTTCCCAAGTAACAGAACTCACTCACTTCTCCTATCGAATCCTACTCTATTTATATATTTAATCCATTTTCATTAATATCATCTCTGCTACATTTCATCACTTTTGTCTTGCTTTGATTTATATTCAGTCGAAAATCTTCCTTCAGTATTTTGTTCATGATATCCAGTAAGTTCTAAATATTTTCAGCTTGTTCTGCTAACAGGACAATGTGATCAGCAAATCGTAGCATACTCATGGTTTCCCCTTAAACACTAATTCCACATTGAAACCTTTCTTTCACTTTCTTTATTCCTAAATCAATTTGAATTAAATAAGCAGTTCTTATCCATCCACAGTAGTACGAGATCTTATTTTTTGTTATTCAGAAACATTTCCTTGATTTAATTACAGTCATGATTATTTCAGCAAGATCAGCGAATGTTCCATGGTCCATCATAAACCGTCGCCTGTTTAGTTGTCACTACGAACTACTGTAGTTTGTTAACAGTAGCCGTAGGACTTTAGCCTGTTCACCGATGTTATAATGTAACCAATACGGAGGTAGCTCATAATCGCAACTTGTGCTGACCTGAAGTCTCTAGATAAGTCTTCTTTGGCGACGAAATATTCCATAAAAAAACTTGTTTTGGTACTCAACAAATCAGCAAGTAATTTCAGTGGCCGACTCATTAATTGCAGAAGAAACTCCAAGAGCAGAGTCAAAGGTAGAATGTAGTGAAGGAGAACAGTAACAGGGATAGCGACAGAGAGAGATTGACGATATCTATTTTAGGAGTCAATTATTTGCAGTGATTTCATCAGGGTTGGCGTCAAGCGATATACTCAGTGATTTGTGAGTATTTATTTGCTTTATTCCTCGCATTGCAAGATTACGGTCGATCCTGGATTGTAATGCATGTAAATAGTGTCTACGCCTCTAAAACTATATAAAAAATAAATAGTCAACAATATTCTTTCAAACAATTTAGCAGTTGCGATCATAATATTCGCGAATGCCCGAAATGTTGCAACTTAACCATTGTCTTTACTGCTGGATTAGCGGGAGGGGTGCAGTGTGTGTCGAATGTGCGAGGAGTGAGGCCTGAGACACTGACTGACTCACGGCGAAGGAGACTTTGACACTGCTCGCCTGGCTACGAGCACGGACGTGTGAACATCTCCTTTTCTTTCTTTGCTTCACAACTAACAGAGTGAATAGCAGGCAAGTAACAGGAAGTAATTCGGCCTTTTGAAGCAACTATCCCGGCTTCACCTGAAGTGAATGCGTTACCACTCAGCCATCTCGCTAGGTTTCTTTTTTTCTGCATCAGTCTCTCGACAGGTTTGAAGCAATCCTCCATCCCTTCCTATGTTGTGCTAACCCCTTACAACCCACGTCCTCAATTATCTGCTTCCCACTGGTAACGAGATTCTATTACCCGATAAGATATGTGAGCAGTCCTAGACTTCACACCGCGTTACCAGTTCTGAACACAATCACATTTCATTGCTGATTAGAGCATTTTCTGTGCGTATCCAGTACCAAAATATTATGACCACGTGATAGGCTTCAAATTAGCAGCTTTTCATGCTACACATTTCAGTAAGTATAGCTTTGGCGTCCGTCATCTATTGTTAAAAATATTTTTTTTTTCAAATAATCTACTCATCTAATGCGACTAAAAATACATGAGAAGTCACAACCTCATTAGACATTTTCTTCAAAAAACGATAGTGTTTCTATATAAAAGGTAAAACACGTGCAGTTTCATTCGTCGGAGAAGGTTGCCTCCCGATGCTACTTTTTTTTTAATATGTACCAAGGCTTTGTACATTGGTCAGCCAAGACATTATGACGACCAACTTACTAGCGTATTGGAACACCTTTCGAACGCAATACAGCATGCATTCTAAAAGTCCTTGGTAGGTTTCCAGACGTATTTGCCACCAGATTCCTACGTACAAGTCACAAAATTCCCTTAAATTACTGGCCAGCGGTTTGTGGGCACAGAGGCTGGGAACGAGCATCTCGGAAACGGAGAGGCTGGTAGGCTGTTCGAAAGCTGTTATAATGAGCATCTATGGAAAGCTAGGAGGAAGACACTCTGTTTCTGGCCGGCGAACAACCCACTGCGACGCACCCCGGGAGATTGCGCGCCAAGTGGACGACACAGCTGACCAACAGGGTCCGTGAGACTGAGTTATCAGCACCTCATCTGCTACGGTAAAGAACTCCGGCGATGTATAGACACTCTTGCGTCATTCAACCCTAGGCAACGCTCTGAGATTTGAATCATGCTCTCAATTCTTAACAAAAAAAAAAAAAGTTTAACTTTGTAAACTCTTTAAATATTCAGTTCTATACAATAAATCAACCAATTTTATATTCAAAGTAAATAATATAGGTGTTGTATACCCTGCTTTCAATAATTTCGTTTCCAATGTATCAATATATCATTTGAATAGATGCAGATATATATTTTTAATGTTAATTTCAAAAGTTCAATTGCTTTGATAAAAAGTATTTGGTGTTGTAAACCCTGCTTTCAATAATTTCCTTTCCAATGTATCAATATATCATTTAAATAGATGAAGATATATATTTTTAATGTTAATTTCAAAAGTTCAATTGCTTTGATAAAAAGTATTTCACAATTGCAATGTCGCTTCTCTCTGATAGAGAACACTTCCATTCTTGGCGCCTAACCGGCATTAATCTTGCAAATTAACTTGTAAATTAATACAACTCATTAATTTTTTAATTTTAACAACGTCTTAAAAACCAGACCCAAGTGAACACTGGAAGATTAATGTAAGACTGTTTCTAAGAAAGTTTATTGTGGTTCTCAAGTTAATATTATTGATGCCGTGAAAAGCATCGTACATCAGCTCTACCAAAAGTTCAATTACAGCCTATAATGTATCATGATGATACATTACATATTAATATGATATCTGTGCAAAGGCAAAGAGTGTATGAAACTTTTTAATGTTCCCTGAAAAAAAAAAAAATCAGAAAAGCGTGTAACATTATAGAGCAATAAGCTAACGAACTGTCAAATTTCATCTATGTCAAAGAATTCGATAATCGATATCTATCATAAGTACTTCTTAGTTCTAAACTCTTTGTAAGCAGCAGCAGTCGGAGTATGATTGTCGCTGATGTAGGCAGCGCGGCAACGAGAATGTCGTGTGGAGCAGTGGAATTCTTCCGAGTGAAAATGGATTCCTAACTCGCGCTTCCGCGCCGGAACAGAACATTGCCTGTCGTTTACGCCTCGTTCGGACAGACCAAGTCGCACAAACTGCATTTTGGTGAGTGCATAACAAGTGGATAATGAACAGTGATTGTTGTGAGAACAGTGACCACGGTAATAACTGAATTTACGCTAAGTGATTGTACTATAGCGGACCTGTAATTTCGGATTAATATTATTTTCAGTTGGTGGTCGGCGTATATGTGTTCTTTAAAACCAAAACTGTGTTTTAAACTTAGTACAGCTTTAAACTACTGTGTTTGTGTTCAGTGGTATAATACCCAGTACAGTAGGTACTAAATGTTTAAATTACACCTAGGATTGATAAATTGCTTGACATTACGTCGGCTATCAAATGTGGCGACCGCATTGTAGAAAATAAGTTTAAACGAAGTCCGAAACCTTCCCTTAGGTTGGTCAGAACACCAGTGTATAGTGACTATCATTTTCATTCATTAATAACCCAGTAAAACATATTCTTTTGTTTTACAAGCGTCCCGTGACTTACAGAGATGAGTGCGGAGAAACTATCGGCAAGATTAACGGATTGAAGTATCTACGTTTTGGAGTATTGTTGGTGTATGCAGGACGATTTTACAACTGAATTAACACTGGCACAAGAAACGGTATGATTTAAATGGATCGTTCATTTGTGTGTGTGTTTGTGCTTTTTTATGTATATATAATCCCGAGTCGACCTGAGACTTTATAATCCGGAGCTAAAACACTAATTTGTTTATGTTAAAGGTAGGTGTTGAAATCTTACTTGTTCATAATAATATATCTATCACTTTTTAATGTGTATATCTTTTACTTTATGTGATATACAAAGTAATCTGGATCCTTCACTTATAATTAATTAAATCAAAATATAATAGAGTAATATTAAATTTTAAAAGAATAAAGAAGGTACAATTAACCAGTACACGTCATGCCTTTAACAAAGTTCCTGCTATCCTAATATCTTTACGAACAGCCAGGAAGACAAGGAACGAGTGTGATGTAGCATGTAAGGGCGCAAATACTATTAAGAATCAACTGAACAAAGGAAGGAAAAAAGTTACAAACTGAAATCAGTAAACCCACGAGGTCCGCAGTATATTTCGTCAACATCAGTGACCCACATAATGGCGTGTCCTGTTAGGGTCGCCATGTGGTGCAGTGACGGTCGCCACAATATTCCACGCCTGCTCCCGGATCCACCCACGGCGAACCCTCACTTCCCGCCATTAGCGTTGACGTCGATCATTTGCAGGTAGGGAAAAAAGCTGCGTGATTGGCGCCTGCCCCGCTCTCATCCCTGCCGACGTGATTAGCACGGTGAAGGCGGAGTCCCTCCCCCTCCACCCCGCTCCTCTACTCCTCCTCAGGGAGCACCCGCCGCTTACATAAATTCATGCTGACATTTCTTTTGGAATGCAAATGAACATTTAATAGTTGAGAAGTTATTTACAATTTAAATTGGGCCACTTAATATTGCAGGCGGCGCCGCCAGCTCGCTATAATGACATGCATTACTAAATCTCTGCGCGCCGCGAACAATTCGGAGGCAGGCCTGCCAACTGCCGAGAGGAATTTGTCGCAGTCTGCAGGTAAGTAGCTGCCTCGAAACTTACCTCGAACTCACTAACGACTCCAGCGTTCATCGTCGAGTTCACCAATGGAAAACATGACGCGTCGAATGTAATCCACTTGAACAGTAATTTTATAAATAATTCCTTCCAAAAACAAGTATTTTTGTGAATTTTATTTTATTTTATTCCCCAGACGCCAGAACAGTTGTTTTTAGACGGATATATTTATAAAATTATTGTTCAACAACTGCGGAATTATGGGCTATTACCAGATTAACACTTGTGTAGTTTTTCTACTGAAAAAAGAAGAACAAACAAAAATCATACATAAAAATATGGAGAACAAACAAAAAAGATATATACAAAAAATTTGTGAAAAACATTCAAAACAAACAATGCCTGTCTCCTCTCGCAGATATAACCGTCTCCTTCAGCAAGGACCAAACCAGAAAAAAAAACACAAAATATACAAAAAGCGTACGAAAGAAACACATTGTCTGCTTCCCCTGTCACAGTATGCTTACTTTTCCCTAACGTAATATTGTTTGTCTACTAAAGATGCGTATTTTTATAATTTTATTTTTAATACCATGTTGGAAACGCCTTGGTAAACACTATCGGCGGTTCTCTGATGCCGTTGTAGTTTTCCTCTGTAGTATTTGTTTTCCAGAGCGGGAGGAACGGAGGGGGTTCTGCTCTATATTCCTTACACTGGGGGCCTGGAGTCATATAAGCCCCCACCACAAGCAGTGCACGTATCAACCAGCCGACCCGAACGCAGCATCATAGTAAGTCCTCCGGCGATTGGAAACGTGATGCACGATTATCGACAAAAAAAATAAACAAAAAATAAACAAAAACAAACGAAAACAAAAAAACAACAAAAAACAGAAAACAAAAAAACATGTCATCTGTACTCAGTCACGTCCTCCGGCGATTGGAAACGTGATGCACGATTATCGACAAAAAAAATAAACAAAAGACAAACGAAAACAAAAAAAGAACAAAAAAAACACAAAACACAAAAAACAGAAAACAAAAAAACATGTCATCTGTACTCAGTCACGTTCACAGTGCCGAGGACGTATCTCAGATATAAACCACAGAAGAGGACGTCAACACCAGCGGCCTCTCAGCAGAGTAGAGACTAACTGTTCGGCAGAAGACAACGAACACCTCCTAGACAAGCAGTGGCGCGCCTCTGGCCAGGTGGGCTTGGTCCGCCTGCAGGTGTTGACACACAGTTTGCCGTACAGAGAGCTTTCGGAGGACATGCTACATCGCTTAATGTCACGTAATATACAGGGTGAGTCAAAAAGTATATAGAATTGTATAGAAATTTACTGAGATATATTACAGAATCGGTAAGTGTGTCATTTTGTAGCAAAAAACCTCAAGTTTCACATAAAAGTGTCAAGTGTAATTCTGGTTCGATGTGACCACCATTTGTCGTGGGGCAAACATCCCACCGGTAATCAATTTCTTCCCACACTGGTTGAAGCAAATCAGCCGTAACTTGTTCAACGGCAGCGTAGATTCGATTTTTCAGGTCGGCCAAATTGTTTGGTAGGGGAGGAATATACACACGATCTTTAATGAAACCCCAGAGAAAGAAATCCAGTGGTGTCTAGTCTGGGGAGCGAGGTGGCCATGTGATTGGCCCTTCACGGCCAATCCACCGACCAGGGAAGCGATTATCGAGGAAACCTCGAACTTCCGTGAGGAAATGAGGTGGTGCACTGTCTTGCTCGGTCATCTTCGTCGATCTGTGGCATTCAAAAGTTGTCAAGCATATCCAGAAATACAATACTAGTGACAGTTTTATCTATAAAGAAAAAATGGCACAATTTCAATTTGCTAAGAGCACAAAACACACACTTGTACCGAGAGTAAATTGTAGGCCTATTTGGAGATTCCTAAGGGTATTCGGTGTTAAATTTACACCGAACAGTTGTTGCAGAGTTCGTTTAATGAAACCAGAACAAATAGCCAGCACGCTTCACACCAGTGAAAGTAGCCATTTTGATTGTGCACTACACTAGCGCTGTAGATGGTGGAATGGAGAACTGATGTACTACATGCATCAAACTTGAGGGTTTTTTTGCAGAAAAAGGACACATCTACCGATTCTTTATGTTATCTCAATAAGTGTCTATGTCATTCCAAAGTTGTAAAGGCCTTTTTGATTCACCTCATATTATTTTTCAGCTTTGTAAGGTCAGTTTGGAGACTAAGTCAACAGTTTAAACAGCCACACTAGGTGTACCAGATGCAGAAGATGTCTCACTGATTATCAGAACCGGACGAAGGCTTTCAATATCTTTCACTACTCTTATATCCAACACCGGTTCATCAGATCGGTTAGTGTAACAGGCATGTCCCGCTGACAGTGCTACCACTGTCAGTGCTTTGGCCATTTAGGTGTGGAGTGCGTTTGTTTAAGTACTGCATTTGGTGCAGGGGCGCCCACCGCGTCACTGTATGTTTCAGTCCTTCCTCCTGTGTGCCTAAGTCCGGACTACAGGACCCTACTAATATCGAGTGTACCAGAACGTTACACTAACAAAACAGACAGCAAAAGGTATATTCAAAACTACAGTATGTACAAAACTGTGACTGTGTTTTGGGAATATTGATGGGTCTAGAATGGTTTCCAATTGGAAGACAGTTTCAGGAAGGTAAATGCCTCCTTTGTTCACGGTCTGCCCTTCAGACTTGCTAATTGCCGTGGCAAATGCCACCATGACAAGGAACTGTCCATGTGAAAGTGAAGGTCGCCACCGTTTCGGGGTTTTCGTAGAATTATGCATGGGCATCCTTGGCAGACCCACTCAACCCTCTGGGCATTCATTGTTAGGGCGAGAGAAATTAAATTTACTTAAAATCCTCCCCCACAATATACTTCCGGTATCGATAAAACGGAAACTGGAGTGGCAGAAAGGAAACTGGGAATGCGGTTTCTGGTTTCAGAGGGTGCTTACTCATCATAATTTAACTTCGGGCTGTAAAATACTTAAAGCTCCGGAAATGTTTGTGAATAGTGATTCGCGTCGTCATATTGAATACTCGTTGCCGCTGATACAAGGATTATGCCTCTCGCTGCTGAAGGAGACAACCTTCTCTTGATTATCTCAGCGTCATTTCGATGAACAGACTTGCAGTTCTTCGAACTCTTTCCTGAGACATGTAAAGAGTGCTGGAAAATGAGTCACGAGAGATCATTCTCGTGTGATATTCACAAGGCAGAGTCGTTATTTCTCCTCGGAGAAGATACCATTGTGGCGGAACCACTTTGTATTCCTCTGTAGTAAGTAAGCATGGGATATTTGGAAATACTGGCACTTCAAATGGCTGGTTAGTGACGTCATCGGCACCATGTCCGTGGCCAGGGAAATGTGAGCCCCGGATGGCGCATGTTGTTCCCAGCGGTAGGTACTGGACGGGAGTTGGCAGCCGAACGCAGAGTGGCGCAGATAATTTTGAAGCTAAGTCTAAAGTTGAAAAGTGTAAACGCGTGAATGTGTTCAAATGGCTGATCTACTCTGACTAGCTCCAGTAACTTTGGAATTATCGAAGTCCTACAAATATGTTTATAACATTTGTGGTGTTCAAGGAAAACGAAGACATTGATTAAAATCAGTTTTGTGAAATGACTATTTATTCATTCAGTAGTTGAGTTTCTGAATGTTCTCAGTTGGAAATTGAATTGCGGTCGTACGAGTATCTTTAGAAGTCCTTACCCGTTATTTCCAAGCATAAGAGTGCTGAAGTAAACCATAGTGATAGCTGGTTAGCGTGGATGACCCACGGAGCCACAACACCTTGCTAGTCCACAACTCTATCCACACGTGGAACGTATCCACCGTCTGGCGGCCGTGGAACTCTTTAAATACATCCTGTAAAGTGAATTTCATCAGCGGCTACTATACTATCGTCACCGAGCGTGGTGGGTGAGTGGTTAGCGCTCTGGCCTCGCATTTGGGGGGACGAATCTCTCCAGGTGAATGGCGGGATGCTTCCTTCAAAAGGACATGGCCAAATTTCTTCCCCTGCCTTGTCCCCAATCCCATCCCGCCTCTAATGACCTCGACGTCGACGAGGCGTAAAGCCATCAGTAAAAAAATATATACTACCGTCCAATAGTAAGTATAAGCACCTCCAATTGGCTTGCAAGCTGTTCTGATCCTAACAGTTCACTCGACAAAATTTGAGTGTTTTGTGTTGGGTTCGAGGTTGCGCGGCTCCCAGCCTTGACAGCGGGGGCTCTGCCGTCCCTCGCAGAGTGCGCGGCTGAGCCCCAAGGTGGCGCGGCGGCCGCCTTTGATGTTAATTGCGTTCGGCAGGGTCACCTGCACGCCAGGCGCAGACCCAGACCGCGGTCGCCACACCACTACTACTCCAAAACAAAAAACCGCATTCCATGTATGTAATAAAAGACAAAGAACTAAAAACATACAGGAATGTCATAGTGCGATATTCCCCGAATAAGTTACTCCCCTTTGTATATACAGGGTGTTTCAAAAAGGACTTTACAACTTTGAAAATTCATATAAATTTTATGAAACAAGGTACAGAGCTGGTTTTGGTGTTGTTTTAAAGGAAAAAACTTCAAGTTTTTTTACCTTAAGCTAAAGATGTTCTATGTGGCTTCCGTTGGTTAATCTGCAGACATCCCATCGGTAGTCGATTTCTTTCAGGTGTAACTTGCCCAGCAGCAGCGTAAATTCTTGGTGTAAGTTCAGGTAGAGTGGCCGGCAAAGGAGGTACGTACACCATATCTTTTATGAAACCCCAGAAGAAAAAATCTAGCGGTGCCAGGTCTGGGTAACGGGGGGGGGGGGGCACGCAATTGGCGCATCACGGCCAATCCTTTGACGTGGAAAGCGGCCATTGAGAAAATCCCGCACGTCAGTCAGATAGTGTGGTGGTGCGCCATCTTGCATAAAGAAAACATTTCGTTCTCGCTCATCCTCATCTATCTGTGGTATCAAAAATTGTTGCAACATATCAAGGTACACTATCCCGTTGATGGTTGTCTCTTGGGGAAAAAAAGGGGCCGTACATTTTCCTCTTGCTCAACGCACAAAAAACGTTCACTTTAAGGCTATCACGAACATGTTTCAATGTTTCATGTGGATTTTCAATCCCCCAAATCCTGTGGTTATGTGTGTTAACCTTGCCACTTAAGTGAAAAGTTGTCAGAAAAGATTATGTTGTCCAAGAAATGCTCATTATCATCCACTCGATTTAACACATCCACACAGAAGTTCATACGTGTCTTTAATTGCTTGTAAAAGCGAACATCGGTATGGTTTCATATGCAAACGTTTTCTCAACACACGCCAAACCGTCGTATGTGGGACTTGCAGCTCACGAGATGCACGCCGGGTCGATTTCGTAGGGCTGTTGACAAAACTTTTTCTCACTTGCTCAACTACCTCGTCAGATGTGCTTGGACGACCTGAGGATTTTTTATGTTTTACTGAGCACCCTGTTTCTACAAAACATCTATGCCACTCATAAATTGTAGGCCTACTAGGAGGATCTTTAGCGTACTTGGTACGAAAATTACGCTTAACTGTTGTACAAAAGTAATGAGGAATTGTGTACCTGTATGTATTCGTTGATCAACGAATCAGTACTCGTTACTATCGAATCGTATCGTTTCGTTACTTTTGATACAATCGAGCACTAGTATGAAGCATCGCATCGAGTCGCGTCGCGTTCGTTCGTACTTTGTAAAGTTTAAGTAAATTGTTCATAGAAGTTAGAATATCGCATTTTAGAATAAACGCATTTCATAAATTTCTCAAATGAATAAAATTTTAATGTATGATCAATAAAGAAACAACAATCATCTCAAATAAACACCCCAAATTTTCTATTTACAAATCAAGCACTATAAATTTTAATATTAAACAAAAGCAAAACTACAAAATAACTGTTTATGCTTTCAAAATTACTTACCTCGTTAAAAATATAAACACTTAACAGGAAATAATGTTAATTATATCAAAACAATGTACGCGCAGAATGTTTGCACTTACACATTTGCCTTTGTAACGAAACGGATGAAAATCAAAATTCCCAGAAATACGTCACGCACGTTTTTGAAATGTTCATTCTCTCGTTCTGATTCATTTAGTCGCTGGGTGAACGGCTCCAGTTCCCACATGATGCGTCGTGTTCGTTCGTTTATCGAATCAAACTGACAGCCATACGACACATGCGAGTAACGAAATGAATCTGTGAGTAAGGTTTCAGTACTTGGAATCATGCGAGGTACTCGTTACTCAGTAATGAATACTTACGGTTTGCTGCAGCTATAGAAGGAACCGATACGTTTGTCCCTTTTATTTTTTCCCTTCTCTCATCAAAGCGTAAACGTTTGTACCGCAGTATCTTCACGGCAAATTAAATTCCTCTCAGCCAACTATCCCTGGGCTTTGTCTGTGTCGTTTGCCTGATATCTTCACTATCTTCGCCCTGTTCATACAGTCTCTTAACATATACACACCACTTGAGTCTTACTGTCTTGCTTTCTCCACCCCTTCCTGCAACAGTTCCTCTTTCTAACCAAGTCGTTCCTTACGCCGTAATTTCTTGTAACCCCTACTCTGCCTCTTTTAAATTTCATTTTACTCACTTTTATTATGCAATCCTCCATCATTTCCTATCTTGTGCTAAACTCTTCATCTCGACATACCCCATACAACCCACGTCCTCAATTATCTGCTTCATATATTCTAATCTCTGTCTTCCTCTACAGTTCTTAGCTTCGACTGTTCCCTCCAACAGCAAATTAACCAATCCGGCATGTCTCAAAATATGACCTACCAGCCTGTCTCTTATTTCTGTAAGCTTGTTCCACAAACTTCTTTCCTCACCCATCATTTCCAAAACCCGTTCATATCCTACATTCTTAATTTTGAGCATCCTTCTATCTCGCCACATTTCAAATGCTTCAATTTTCTGGTGTTCCTGAAGCCCATGTTTCGCTACCATAAACTGCTGTGCTCCATACATAGCGTTTTAAAAAGTTGTTTCTGATTCCTCGATCAATATTTGAAAGTAAAAGATTTCTCTTTCTCATGAAGGCTCTTTTTAACCGACTTCAAAAAAGGAGGAGGTTCTCAATTCATCTGAATTTTTTTTTTTATGTATGTTCAGCGACGTCTTCGCCAATTTTGAACCGATTTTAAATGAAATTTTTATAGTGGATAGAGTATACCTCCAAAGTGGTCCCATATGAATTTCATTGAGAAACCACCCCTTCTACCCCTTTACACCCCTTAAGTTTATACAAACCCACACCTTTTATCCGATTTTGATGGAACTTTGGAAATGTATATTAAAAAACAAACAGAAAAATACTGTCAACTTTTGGTTTGAAAAAAGTGATCCCCTCTTCCCCTATCCACCCCATAATTTTTGCCAATGTTCTTTGTACAAAACTAAAGTCGACACCATTTAACTGATCTCCATTAAAGTTGGCATATACATGTAATTTTTCATGGAAAAGGTTTCGGACCCAAAATTTAAAAAAAAAAAAAAAACACCCCTCTCTCTCCCTTTACACCCCTTAATTTTTATACAAACCCACATTTTTTATCCGATTTCAATGGAACTTTAGACATGTATAGCCAAAAATAAAGAGAAAAATGCTCTCAACATTTGGTTTGAAAAAACTGAACCCCTCTCACCCTATCCACCCCTTAATTTTTGCCAATGTTCATTATACAAAACTATAGTCGACATCATTTAACTGATCTCCATTAAAATTGTCATATACATGTAATATTTCATGGAGAAGGTTTCTGACCAAAAAATAAAAAAGCCACCCCGTCTCCCCCTTTACACCCCTTAATTTTATAGAAACCTATATTTCATATCTGATTTTGATTGAACTTTGCCAATGTATACTTTCAAACAAACAGAAAAATCTTCTCAATATTTGGTCTGCCAAAACTCAACCAATCTCCCTCCTACCAACCCCTTAATTTTTGTCATTTTTTTTTATATATATAAAAAGCTACAGTCGCCACCATTTGACCTACTACCTTGAATGTTGGCGCTTATACGAATTTTTCACGAGGAAGGGTTTGGATCAAAAAATAAAAAAACCACCTCCACTACCCATTAAACCGTCTAATTTTTATACAAACCCACAGTTTTTATCCAGTTTAGATAGAACTTAGCAAACTTTTACAGTAAAAGAGAAAAATAATGTCAGCTTTTGGTTTTCAAAAACTGAACCCTATTTCCGCCCCTTGACTTTTGTCAATTTTCTTTTTGTAAAGCTACAGGTCACACCATTTGACCGATCTTTATAAAAGTTGGCACATATATGTATTTTTTTATGGAGAAGATTTCTAACCAAAAATTTTTTTTAAAAAAACTACTCTAGCTCCACTTTTACATCCCTTAATGTTTGTACAAACCCACATTTTAATCTGATTTCGGTGGAACTTCGCATGTGTATACTTTAAAGCAAATAGAAAAAGAAACATATTACTCACATTACTTTGACAAAAACACAAACCCTATTCCCCTTTCTACCCCTTTAATTACTGTCAATGTTCATTACATAAAGCTACCGTTTCTATCCGATTTTGAAGGAAGTATGCACATGTATACTTAAAAACAAACAGAAAAATACTGTCTGCATTTGGTTTAGAGAAGCCAAACCTCTCTTCCCCTTTCCACCCCTTTAATCTACACAAAGCACAGTTCCTATCTGATTCTAAAGAAAATTTGCACACATATACTTTAAAAAATACATAACAATTGTGTTTAAATTAGGTTGCAGAAGCCCAACCCCTCTTCCCTTCTACCCCAACCCCTCCTAATTTCCAATATTCTTTATAGATACCTTCCGTTTTTATCTGATTTCGATGGAACACTGCAAAGGTATACTTAAGAACAAAGAGAAAAAATTCTGTTTACAAAACCCAACCACTCACTCCCTTACCCCATTTAATTTTTGTAAATATTCTTTACACAAAGCTACAGTTTTTATCTGGTTTCGATGGAACTTTGCACATGTATTCTTTAAAACATAGAGAAAAATGCTGACCACACTACCTTAACAAAAACCAAACTACTCTTCACCTCCACACCTCTTAATTATTCTTTTTATACACACCTAAAAATTTTATGTGATATCAATAGAAATTTACAAACTTATACTTTAAATCAATCAGAAAAGACAGTCTACATTTTGTATACAAAAGCCCAATCCCTCTTCTCCTTTACCCCCATCGTTGATAATTTCCAATGATCTTTACAAAATCCACAGTTTTAAGTACAGTCAAAATCAATTAAGCTATTTTTAAGTCTCAACATGTACTTCAGATTTCAACTTGGACCCCGAGCTTTAACGTTGTGAAAACCAATTAAATATCTATATTTTCTGTGTGATGCCGGAACTAACAGATATATACCAGAGACAGATTTGTGTATGTGGTATGTATTAATGTCCAGATGTTACATGTTTCGATTATCGAGCAGCAGCTTTAACAGATGTTATCATTAAATCGAAACACAGCCTGGACCAAAATTTAAACTGACATAGCATCCAATACACCCCATTATGAAAGAGGTTGCAATGACAGATTTTTTTAAAGCATTCGCTTTAACCACTGAGCTACCAGGAAGTTCGCAAAATGAGAACTACTGCGGCATATTAAAATGCGAATTAACTATAATACCACTAAAAATTTAAAAATAAAATAATTGTTTGAAAAACATAAAAACCGCCTTCAAAAAAAGGGCACTCATAATTGTAATATAACTTTATACCTTGCTTAGAAGAAAGTAAATTTAAATGGACAATATTTTACATTACTGTTATTGAAATTTTTACATTAATTAGTTATTTTTGGAGTTGGTGCCAGCCAAAACAAGAAAAACAAAAAGATAAAAACAATAATAAATAACAATAATATATAAAAAATCATGTTACTACTTACCTACAATTAATTCTAGAAATATTTTTCAACAAAACTGAAACATATAGATGATACACCGATACTATACTAACTATAAAGTGTTTACTGCATGATGCAGCCTACCAACTGACACTATAGCGCCATAGATATGCCTGGATGACCAACGAGGCCGAGCAACAGATAACATACCGTTAATTTGTTTCCCGCAATAAAACTATCTTCCTCACGACATGCTGTAAAATATTTGAAATTTTTGTTCGTACTCTCGGTTCGCCTCGAACACCAAATAAATTTCAGTAATTCCATCTGCGCGAACTGACAGCTGCATTGACTCCAAAAATAACTAATTAATGTAAAAATTTCAATAACAGTAATGTAAAATATTGTCCATTTAAATTTACTTTCTTCTAAGCAAGGTATAAAGTTATATTACAATTTTTAGTGCCCTTTTTTTGAAGGCGGTTTTTATGTTTTTCAAACAATTATTTTATTGCTAGTGCTATTTAACACCATTCCTGCTTCGACCATCGGTTGCAATTTTGCTTCCTAAGTAGCAAAATTCACTTACTTCTTCTATCGCATCCAACCCTATTTTTATATTTAATCTACTATTAGTGGTATAATTTCTGGGAGATTTCTTCACTTTTATCTTGCTCTGGTTTATATGTAGTCCAAACTCTTTCTTAAGTATATTGTTCATGATATTCAGTAACTTCTCAATAACCTCAGCCTGTTCTGCTAACAAGACAATGTCATCAGCTATCAAGTTTTCCCCCTCCCCCCCCCCCCCCTTGAACACTTATGCCACACTGAAATCTTTCTTTCACTTCCTTTATTGCTTTTTCTGCATACATGTTGAATATTAACAGGGATAGACTACTACCTTGCCTCACACCCTTTTTAACTAAAGCGAGTCTCTCATGATTCTCTACTTTTATCATAGCTACTTGATTCGTATAAAGTATCCTTCTATCTCTATATTTTAGACGCAGATTTTATATCGTTGAACATCTTGTCCTCACTTATACCTTAGTGATTTCCCCCTTCTTCACCGTCCAAGTTTCGGCAGCATACGTGACATTAGTTACACAGTATGACCGGAGACTTATTCCCTCATTTCTCTGAGACACGTCCCGGGTCTACTTGAGGCTTCTGACACTTGTTTGAACTATGTGTCTGCCTCTCTCTTTCACTTATTTCACCGTCGTCCCACTTTCCTGCACAACACACAAGTAACGAGTTACCGACGTAAGAGTAAACCCAGGATATCTTTCTACCAGTTTACGATCAACACGCTCCAGATCTAGGAAGGTTGCGAGTGACGGGGAGGCATCTGGCGGCGTCTTCCAGTAGCGGCAGGTAGCGTGTTATCGGGCTGGAGCTGGAGGGCTCTCCACTGGAGAGGCTTCATTGTCTGGAGCTGGAGAGGGGAGAGCCTGCAGTCCTGCCGTTCAGAGCGCGCCCTACTTGTTGATCTAACGTATCTCGACTCACTCGTCGCTTTCAACGGATAATAACGGACTACGTATTACGACTGTAAGTCCGATGCCCACCTGAACTAATTTAAATTCATTACGAGACGGCAGGTATAACAAGACCCCATTCCACCTTATCTTGACTTATGTCAGTTTCTAAAAATTCTTCTCGGGTTTACAGCACGACAAAGTCTGCGCGTTCGTCGTTTCGACCGATACCTCGACTATCATCTTCAGCTGATGCACGTCCTCTGTCCGCGATTAGTTCTTACATCAGTCAGAATAGCGAAGCCACCACAGCCGGAGACGTGGTGTCGCAGGGACAACTTCGGTTTACAACTCGGCCTGATGAAGACGGCGGAGCTAGCGGTCGAAACGCCGTGCACGGCAGAACTTTCCCGGCTCAACAGCCGAGAAGAGGTCATCCCAGAATGTTATGACTTTGACGAAACGTGAAGGCCTAAGAAACATGATTCGCGGATGATGTTATGTAAAGCAACTGGTGCAGACGTAAGTGAAGTGAAACAAAAAGTAAAAATCTTAGTGGCACAGTTTTTCAGAGAGAGAGAGAAAAAAAATGATTGGGAACTAAAAAAATCTGGCACTGCAGCAACTTTTGCTTACAAATATTTGGAATTTCTTGCGGATAGAAATCAAGTGCGTCATTGTTCAGAAAAAGGATTTAGTGATATACAAGTAAATTCAAACAAAGTTTTATAATTTCTATAGTAATAGGTGTATCTCTATTTTGTTTTTACCACGATTTTAACATTATTTAAATAACAGATTGCCACGGAACCATTCCTCCTGATACTCAAAATAGTTATCAAATTCCTGTCGAATAATTTTTGCTTCAGTGGACGAATTACGTGCTCGTTTCAGTAATGGCAACATTACTGTGCCTGCGTTTACGTCTTTCCTCCAAATACCTGGTATTAATTCACCATTATTTTTGTCTTTAGCATTTAAAGGGCGGCGTGTAGAATTGTCTTGAACAATTGTTACGCCTGAGGAAATCGTGTGTACATATAGCTGCAGTTACAATTTGCTACATTTTCAGGAGAGAGATGTATTGGTTTAGTTAACACTCTGAATCGAGTTGACAGAATTCCCCGTACATTATCTGGCCCTACAAAGCCAATAGTTAAATATTGTTTTCAATTATCCTTTTTCTTGGTGTCCGGGATATAGTTTCAACAGATTAGGAGATAATGGAAAAGCATGATCGCCCAAAAATACATACGGCACTGATTCCGTTCAACCAGGACAGGACCATCAGGTGGTAAATTTAATTGATACTTCATCAGCATCATCATGAAACGTGTATTTGCAAATACACCTCCATCATCCTTATCCATACACTAATCCACCTAACGCACAGGAATTTTCACCAGTGTATGCACACTATAGACCCCCCCCCTCCTCTCGTCTTCATTGTCATGTAAACGTTCTCCTGCTTCATTCCCTCCTTCAATTGACATTTGTACCACAAGTGAAGGAATGCCACAAAACGCTCAAAATGCATCTGTCAGTCCACTTAATATTAATTATGAAGATATGTCAAATGATTTTTTGTACGGTTATAATGAAATGTAGTTCAGCATTTTTGCAATTTTCATGGACCATTAATATTTTAAAAGAAAATACAATTAAAACTACAAAATAATTCATGAATTTGAATCAGTTATTAACGGTTACAATTGAATTTACTTGTGATTCTTGGCTGTCCGGGTGGCGCCGCGTCATTTTTCTTGTGGTCTTCTTCCAGGGCAGAACTGCCATGAAGAATACCACAGGAGGATGGTCGAAACGTCGGCTACAAGAAACATGACGTGGCGCCACCCGGACAGCCAAGAATCAACTGACTCTGGCCGAGGAAGCCGCGATTACATTTTTATTTTTTTTATTTTTTTTTAACTGCTTTACGTCTCTCAACAGCGAGGTCTTTAGAGACGGTATTACATTTGAATTTACCTGTATTTGATCACGGACAACTGAAATAATTGCATCACAAAGTTCTGGCACAATTTTGGATACTTATTGTTTCGAGATTTGAAATAAGTACATCAAAGATGTATGTGAATCTCCAGTAGCGAGAAATCTTAAAGTCAGCGGAAAACGTTCCATTGGAGATATTGCGGCTGTGTAGTTTGTATTTTGTTTTCGAATAAACTGTTCAGTTTTAGAAAGTAGCCATTCCAAATCAGTGCTACTCATTCGAATAAAGTTTTTGATGTGTCCAACCTCAATATGCCCTGATAACAGATTGTCTTTTTTTTTTATTTTAAAGAATCCGTGACGCGTTCAACTCCATATTGATTTCTCTCCAAAAGATTTAATCTCTTGCAGCATTTTCTTTTGACTCAAAATAATATAAATTGCAGCAGCTGCTAACAAAACTTCACTGTCGCACCACATCACGGTATACTAACTGAATTATAATTGTGACAGAATGTTTTTATTTCGCACAGAAAAATAGATTGTTGCTCTTGGTGTGGACGGATGACAACCGTAAACAGTAATACAAGTAAACTGTTCCTAAATTAGGTTTTCTGGTGTGGACGGAATGTTTATGAAAGTTGCGATCTGTTTATGTTTCTGGAAACGACCGCAACAGTTTAGCAACAAGAAGTTCCTGTGGGGTGGCCGCGCCTTTCCGCTGCAGCAAAAGGTTTAAGTTGCCATCCAACTATGAAATCGAAGCTTCAATCCCACGCGCAACAGTGGATTCACTGTTTTGCATGTTGATGACACATGCATCGAGAAGAGAATTCGATCCCGGCACTAATTCCTAATCCTGGGATTTCGGGATTGTGCACAAGACAATCACGGTATTTGGGAAGACAAAAAAACACAAAAAAAAGTAAGAGTCAGTTTTTTCAACATAATTTTAGTACAGTATGTCCCTCCTCAAAATTTACCAGCCATCAGGTTGAATTCGCAAAATCACGAAAGTTTTTTTAAAACAAACATTCCCTATAGATTTTAGCAGGCAATTGACTTCCACACGCAGAAACAAAAAACGTTTCAGATATAAAAATATGAATCGGTCAAATTCACATTTCTTATAGTCAACAACTCAATATTTTAAATTTATTTTTTCTGTGAATTGCGAAAATACGGTCGAAGAAATACGAAGCTGCTCAGTG
>JARYHS010014693.1:0-47821 GCA_031002005.1 Vandiemenella viatica
GCCGTCTCTCCCGATCGGCCGGGAGAGACGGCCATAGCGCGTCATCAAACATGGTGGACGCAAACTCAATCATAACCAATATACCGGTATGCATTTAGACCTAAACAACTCTAAAACTACTAGGTTCCGTCGTTACTCACTTCCTAAGTTATGTTTAAATCAATAGGTTGTGATATACTATATAATTTCAAGGTATAATGAGAACTAAAATCATGAAAATTACTTACTTCTAGTTGAAATAAAGAGTCATGCGGAGCAGCAACACACGCTTACGTTTTTAACTAACTACCAACTGACCGGCAGCGCTATACATCAGATCGTGAAAGAATTACAGGCGTTGGCCATCTCTCCCGTATGGCCGTCTAACCCGGATTTACTCTAGTATGTTTACCTTTTTATATGAGTTACCAACTTACAATATTGTCACCTTTGTCTTGCTTAACAAACTTGTTTTCACCAGTAGTTTTCTTCGTTGAGAGTTCATCTTCATGTGGTTGTGTATCCGTTTGTATGTCTTTAGTAGAGTGGTGCTTCTAGTATATTTCTTGTTTCTTCTCCCTTTTGTCTTCTCCGTCAGTTGATTTTGACTTCTGTGAGACTGTGGATTGTCCATGCGCTCTGTTGAGTTGTGTTGACTATATCGTTATTTGTGCGTCTTGTAAGAATCTTGCTAGTGTCTGGTATATCTTAATTTGGTTTGTAGATAGCAGGCATTGTATCGATGTAGGGAGGGGTACTTGCATCGCTGCTAATTTGCGAATTAGGGTGGCGCGTGGGAGATTATGTTTGCTGCATTTGAAAATAATATGGTTCAGGTCTGAGACTTCCTCCCAATCTGCTTCGCATCGTGGAGAGTCCAACACTTTTATCCTGTGTAGGTGGCTGGGGAAGGCTCCGTGGCCTAACCTCATTCGTATTAATGATGTTGTGAGATGCCTTTTGGATTTAAAGTTCTGGAACCACGTGTCCTTCATGATTGCTCGTTGGATTGTGACGTAGTGAGAGCCCTTGTGTAGTGACGATGTTCTCCAGTAGTCTTGTAGATCTACGTAGGCTTTTTGCTTGACGCGGTGAAGGAAGTCCTTGTAAGGAAGCGGAAGTGCCAGCATCATCCCTCCTTGGCTCCCTGTTTGGCTAAGGCGTCCGCTCGTTTCGTTATAGAGGAGTCCTGCATGACCTTTGATCCACATGTACCTTATGTCTGGGGTTTGTGTAGACAGTGTCATTTCTATTAAGTCCATTATATATTTGTTACTATTGAGGTTCCACTGTGGGTTTTGTAATCTTTGTAGGGTGCTTCTGGAGTCGGAGAGGATTAATATTTTTTTAAACTTTTGTTCCATTCCGTAGTTTAAGGCTTCTTTAATGGCGATGATTTCGGCTGTATAAATCGAGGCTTCACAGGGGAGAGCGAAGCAGGCTCCTTGGTTGGTACTGGGGCAGTAGTACGCGCTGCCAACGTTGTGTTTGGTCTTGGGACCCGTCAGTGTATATTTGTGTGTAGTCCGGCCAGGTCATTGTTAGAAGCATGGACGCTGCTTGATGGTTAAGGTGGGGCGGGAGTATATAGGTGCGGAGGGTTGGAATGGACTATTCGAACGGTTTCGTGAATATAGGTAGGGCTGATTCTTTCGTTATGAGAGGTTCTATGAATCTGAATTTGTAGTGGCTGTAGACTAGTAGCGGGCATCATGGGGGTCTTTTTCCTTCAAACGGCCCTATTATATTACTTAAGGTTTGAAGTTTCAGTCGTAGGATGTGGTGGGAATAGGAGTAACGTTGGAGAAGATATTTGTCTGCCCGGAGCTGGCGTTGAAGATCTAGAGGAAATTCAGCAGTCCTCAATCAATAGGGCGTTTTGTAGGGGTTTGTTCTCTTTGCTCCGACGCAGATGCGGAGTGCTCGGAATTGTATCTGGTCTAGCTTACATAGAGTTTGCTGAGAGGCGTTGCCGTAGACGATGCTGCCATATTCGAAATGTGGTCTTATTAGTGATCTGTAGAACTGTAGACAGGTGACCGCGTCTGCTCTCCACCAAGTATGTGCGACTGAGCGCAGAATGTTGAGTGCACCGCTGGTTCTAGTTGTTATGTGTTCTACCTGGGGTAGAAGAGCCTGCTGTCTAATATTACTCCGAGAAATTTGGCTGTTGCGCGGACGGGGAAGGTGCATTGTCCCAGTTGAATTTGTTCTTGCCGGAGAGGATTTTTCCTTCGAGTGAATAGTTCTGCCGTTGATTTTTGAGGGGCTAGATGCAGGCCATGTTGGTGTAACCATGTTGTTAGTTTTTTCACAGCTTCCGAGATCCATCTGCGAATCAACTCGAACCATTTAGCGTATATATAGATGCATAAGTCATCAGCGAATAGTAGGGTCTTGATGTGGGGTCCTAAGATGTTCTCCAGATCGCTGGTGTATATGATGTATAGTAGGGGGCTAAGTATTGAGCCTTGAGTGATACCTCGGTTAACGAGATATTGGTCTACTAGTGCGTTGTTCTTTTCTCGGAGGTATATTGTGTGTTGGTAGAAAGCTAAGTAAATACCGTTAAGAACGAAAGTCGGGATGCCCTTTGCTTGAAGTTTTCTCACGAGGAGAGAAAGCTGGACGTTATCGTATGCGCTTGAGATGTCTAGGAATAAACCCATTAAAAATCCTTGGTTCTTGAATGTTCGTTCAATGTCTGAGGTAAGGATGGTTAGGTTGTCTATGGTGCTGCGTCATTTCCGGAATCCGAATTGAGATGTGGGGAGTTGATTGGAATGTTCTAGCCACCTTTCTATACGGTTTTTCCAAAGTCGTTCGGCGGTTTTGAAGACGCATGATAACGGGGCGATTGGGCGGTATGATTTTGGCAGTTTGGGTCTTTTCCAGGTTTTAAAATTGGAACTGTTATTTGCGTCGACCATGCTTCCGGTAGTTTATTTGATGACCATACTTTTTGGATCAGTTGTATCAAATGTATTTTTGCTTTTGGGGGGAGTTGTCGAATCATAGCGTAATGTATATGATCGTATCCAGTAGCGGAGTCGCTGGATGCAGTGAGTGCTTTATCTAGTTCCGCTAGAGAGAAGGGTCTTTCAAATACTTTGTATGTGTTGACTTGATCTTCTGAATTGATGATTGTCTCAAAGGGAGGGAGGGAGACAGTTGGCGGCGCTAATATCGTGGCGATTTCTTCGGCTTTGCATGTGATTGTTGCAGTGGGAGATGGTTTCTTCTTCATTCTTCGTATCATTGTCCATATTTCGTTCGGTGCCGTGTCCTTCGAGATTCTGTTGCAATAGGTTTTCCAGATGTTTAGTTTCTGTTGTTTGAGGAAGCGTTTGACCTTAGCGTTTACTCTTTTATATTCGTTGTAGGTCTCCCAGGTGGGTTGTTGTTTGTACTTTTTAACTGCTAATTTTCTTTTAGCGATCATTTTGGAACATTCCGGGGTCCACCATGGGCAGGCAATTGAAGCCTTCCTATTATATATGCGACGTTCCGGGATAGTTATAGTTGCGGCGTAGTTAATTAAGGAAATGAAGGAGTCATAATTTTAAATTGGTGAAGAATTTTCTGTGCAGGCGTGGAGTTGAGCGTCTATGATTTGGGCATAACGGCACCAGTTGGCTTTGCTAATGTTCCATTTGCTGGTTTGGTAGATTAGTTTTGGTCCTCTTGCAATAAGATGTGAGATGGTGATGGCTTGATGGTCTGATCCGAGAATATATGGGATGGTGCTCCATTGAAAGTCTGTGGATATGTGGGGTGATACCAACGTCAAGTCCACCGCTGATGGTCGGAGGCCTGGTCTTAAAATTTGGGTGGGCGTGCCGTCATTTAGGGGGATCAAGTTGTATTCGTCTAGTAGTTCTTTAATTTCTTTTCCCGATTGGTCTTCGTATTCGTATCCCCACATGGTACTGTTGGCATTGAAGTCTCCATAGAGCATGTATGGAGGTTCAAGATGTTTGAAAAGATTTTGCCATTCATGTGGCGCTATTTTGCTTCTTGGTGGTCGGTATAGTGAGATTATTGTGAGTTTATATTCTGGGAGCGCCACCTGCATTGCAACAGCTTCTAGGTGCGGGACGTTGGTTAGGTCTAGGTCTAGCGCTCTGAAGTCTAGAGTTGTTTTGATTAGGAGGGCTACTCCGCCATAGCCGTCTGTTCGATCTTTTTGTATGACCGAATAGCCCCGAAAGTATGCCGGTTTGCTGAGCCAAGTTTCACGGAGTGCGGATTTAGATATTTGCTGGGTGGCTATTTCTTTTTGTAGGGTTTCTTTATATGCCGAAACAGATCGGATGTTCCACTGAAGAATTTTAAATACCTCCATTTACTGTGAAGAGATTTGCTATTAATTGGCGGATGGCCCCAGTTGAGAGTGTTTGGCTAGGAGAGTTGAGTGCTTCTATAATATTTTATCCATGATGGATCAGTGGAACTCCGTGACTGTTATATCAAAATTGATGGTAAAGAAAACAGCAACCAGTCACATTTGTAAATATGTTTATTACACCATTACCGGTTTCGGGCAAAGTTGCCCATCATCAGATGGTTTGCATTAACTTCACATCTGCAGATGCAAATTACAGCGCATTTGTGCATCCTATAATGTTAAAAATTATTTGCGATAAATTAGAGAAATTTAATTATTTTGTAATGAAGTAAATATTTTACTTACATTCAATACTGCAGGAAGGATGCTCATATCGGTGGTGAGGCACAGTTTCAGAAGTAACATTTTACTAAACACGAGCACGCTGTAATTAGTGCTTCTGTTATAATGTGTACTATTAGTTGGAGGAGCTGGAGGTGTCATGGCTTGGGGTGGGAGATACGTTGTGATACTGAGGTGGATAGGGATTCTGGATCGTTGGAAGAATCTGTCTTTGAGTTAGAATATTTGGTATCTGTGGGTGAGGGGGGGGGGAGGCGGTAGATGTTGTATCGCCGCCGTGGGAGTGGTCGATATTCTGTCGGCCGTAGGTTGCTTAGGTTGGGGGGGGGGTGGAGATGGCTTTGGGGGGCGGGTGGGATGTGGGGTTTTTTGGATAGGTACGGGGGAGCCTGACTACGTTCATCAGCTGTTTGCATCGAAAGATTTCTATTTTGAGGTGGGCTGGGTAGGCATGTGGTCTTCTGAGTGAGGGGTGGGAATTCCTCCTTCCTCTGTAGTGATGGGTTGGATATAACTTTCTGCGCGTTGTTGGGGCGATGGTTGTCTGCGTTCCCAAGGCATTGTAGGCTTCATTGTATTTTACTTGCTTTTGGTGCTGGAACGCTGGACATAGTTTGTCAGAAGCGAAGTGTGGTCCTTGACAATTAACGCATCTAGGTGCAAAAATTATCATTACACAGTTCTATAGAGTGGGCCCCTCCGCATCTGTTGCATCTTAGGGAGCTGTGACAAGTTCTGAAAACGGTGTCCGAATCGCCAACATTTTTTACATATAATTGTTTGAGATATATAAGGCTCCACCGGACAGCGCGTTCCCAGAATGTACACGTATTGGGGTAAACATTGAGCTCTAAAGGACAGTTGACAGACGGGGATGGGGCGACGTTCGCCATCTTCCTGGTTGTTGGGTTTCCTGGTGAAGCGCTCGACTGCTACTACTGGGTAGTCGGACTCTGTTTCTTCCATAATTTCCCTTTCGTTGAGTGAGATGTCTACATTTCTAATAATTCCGAACTTGTGGATAAGAAAATTAGGGATATACGCCTCGAGGTTCTTGGTTGTCAGTACTAGTAATTGCACTAATGTGTTGGCTGCTGCGGCGATTTTCGTTTCTATTCGGATTCTATTGCGTCCAAGTGTGCTAATATTTATTATGTCATTTTAATTTGAGGATTATGTTGGAAAAGAATTTTTCCGATGGCAATTGGATGCAGCATGCCGACATTTTTGTCCCTACTTTCAATAAACACATAAAACGGACCTACATCTGCTCCGTTGTATCTATTATTTTTGCTTGGCTGTTTCTGGGTTTCTGTTTGTAGCGGCCTATTATTAGGTTGGTTAAGCTGTCTGCTTTCGAGGGTACAGTTTTGATTTAGTGCAGTTTCTTTTGCCCGAACATTGCTTGTCATTTCGGTACAAAGTCGTTTACTAGGTATATCACTATTATTTGGGATATTTGACGAAACTTCTACTGTATGTTGGGGCGTTAGTGCTGCAGCGGTACCTGGTTCGATGTGATGCTTCCGTATGTTCTGCTGGTCTGATGAGACGTTTACGGCTGCCGTTGTATATTCCATCGTCTCGTTCCCATCGGGGAGGGGGGCTCGCTGCTGTTGCTGTTGTGTCGTATCTGGTGTTGTGGCTGGTAACATCAGGTATTCATCTTGGTTGTAGCAGGTGGTTAGGTCTTGCTGGATGGATCGCCCCGTGTCCGGGACTAACTCCATTTGTAATTCTTCTTCTTGCTTTGCTTCTGCTTACACTGATCACTATTATCACTTCACTTTAGGTGTCACGCTGTGTTACAAACCGGCGCACTCGACGGTACGTGGATAGCGCTGTATGTTACACTGTCGCTAGAGGAAGAGGAAGATGTTTCCTCGGCTGCTCGAGTGGAACTGTTGAATATGGTTAGACCGTGTCCACCATACGGAATTAGGCTTGCACGCAGGCACGTACTGCACCAGCCTTTGTGGTCATGCTTTATTTGTGTGTGTCGTTGCCTCAGCGGCTGTGTGTATAGCCCCACTACCTTCGGTGGGCTTTGCTATTTAGTGTAAGGTTAACGATGTTTTTGGGGACACTAGTTATTATGCTCTTTTAGGGGAAAAACCAGGGCTAAGGTCTTCTAGGATGACTTTAATGGTGAAAAAAAACCTCTATTTTTCGTGTATTAAATTATACTGGGTTGTATACAATGCTAAGTGGCACCTTATGTTCGTGCCATGTTCTTGGCATTACTGTACCCAGAGTTGCCAGTCTTTCTGTATTTTGTCTTTTTGCTTCTATATTTTCTAAGTATTTAGTGGTTTGCTTGAATATTTCTGTATTCTCTATGTTTGCTTCTCGATGTAGTCGGTCAATTGAAGTATATTGTGAGTCATTTAGAATCATTCTGAGGCATCGGTTCTGTATCCTCTAAATGTTCATTATATTTGTTGCGCTTGCCATCCCCCATATTTGGCATCCATACAATAAGAACCGTTGTATTACTGATTTGTGTATCCGTATCTTGGTGCTTGTTCCGAGGTCCTTGCTACGGAGTACTGGGGCCAGGTTTTGTGCTACTGCGAGTCCTTTTCTTCTCCTGTCCATTATGAGTTCTTTGTCGATTGCTATACCCAAGTATCGATGTTCATTAAACAATTCTATATTACTTCCCATTACATTCAGCTGTCCTGGTAGGATGGGTCTCTTTTTGGTGAAATAAATTCCCGGGCATTTGTTAGCGTTGATTTTAATTTTATTCTTGCGGCACCAGTCCGTAAATTCATCTATTCTTCTTTGTAGGTGGATTATATTCAGGTCATGCCTGTTTCCGGTAGTATATATGGTCGTGTCATCTGCAAATTGTACCTTCTTTACGTATGGCGGTATGGAGGAGTTTTTTTTGTTTTGTTTTTATTTATTTTATTTTTTTTAATGGCTTTCGGTGACTAAGCCATACAGCCTGCTCAGTGTGTTTATGATATCTCTTCATGTGAATTTTTTAGTTTTCTCCAGTGCGTTTATGCTTCCTATGTATAGACACCACAGGACGGACAGGACATTCACACAAACACACAACACTTAAACCTCCATGCCCACGGCGGGGTTCGAACCGGCGACCTTCGGCACGTGGAGCTAGTGATCTAGCCCCTACGCTACCGAGGCCGGCAGTATGGGGGAGTTATTCACATATACATTGAAGCATGGTGGCGCCATGTTTGACCCCTGTGGAATGCCCGCCGATATCGTATGAATTGAAGACCTTTCCCAGTTTACTGACACATAGAACCTTCGATCCTTCAAGTAGCTTCCTATTAGCTTTATATATCAATATTTTATTTTGGTTTGTGTGCTCAGCTTGAATATCAAATTTTGGTGCCATACGAGGTGTGTTCAAAAAAAGACCGAACTTGCTTTATTGCTCATCATACAAACTTTTACACACTGTCCACTTCAAAGTATGTACTCTCCTTTACTATCAATACACCGTTTCCATCGTTTCTTCTAGTTCTGGAATGCAATTTCTCTGAGGCCCGCAATTCTCTCGTCGCATTGTCTCGAATTTCTTCTATGGTCTGGAAACGACGTCCTTTCAAAGTGGTTTTTCAGTTTTGGGAAGAGAAGAAAGCCTACCGGAGCCAAGTCTGGAGAATAGGGTGGTAGAGGCACAACGGGAGTGCGATGGTTTGCCAGATAATTCGTGACAAACAACGATGCATGAGCGGGTGCGTTGTCATGGTGCAACATCCACGACTGATTCTCCTAGAGTTCAGGCCTTTTCCTCGCACAGCATCTCTCAATCGTGTCAGAATTTTCTGATGGACTTCCTTGTTTACCGCTTGACCACGTGGTACAAATTCATGGTGCACAACCCCTTTGCAATCAAAAAACACGACCATCATCACCTTGATGTTCCACCGACTCATCCGCGCTTTCTTTGGTCGAGGAGATCCTTTCCCTACCAATTGTAAAGACTGCCTCTCCGTTTTCACATGATACCCATAAATCCATGTTTCATCGCCTGTTATGATATTCTTGAGGAAGTTTTCGTCCTAATTTGCTTTTTCAAGCAACTACTCAGAGATCCTAGCTCGATTCTCTTTCTGGTCATCCGTCAACAAGCGCAGCACCATTCTTGCACTGACACGATGCATTCCAAATTTTTCTGTCAGTATGTGAGCGCAAGATCCTACACTTATGCCAACTTCTTCAGCAACCTTTTCAGGAATCACAGTGCGAACCCTCTCAACAGGGTGGTCGTCGTTGATGTGGAAGGTCGACCAGATCTTGGATCTTTGGTAACCGAATTTCTGCCCTCCTTAAAGCACTTAAACCATTCATAGCACTGCGTTCGGCTTGTTTAAGCATTTGAAGTGTTTCAGTAAAAAATTTCCCAAGATTAACACAAAATTTCACCCAGACGAGTTGATCCTCCAATTCCTTCATTCTCGCTTTCTCACTAATCCGACGAGCACTCTGCGCACAACCTCACTCAACTTGCTGTTACTCGTAAAGTAATGCATCGACCGGAGTGCGGCAATCACTTGCCGAGAGATGCCGCTAGTGTGCACGGTAGTCGGAGAATTTTATCTGCAGCCGTTGGCGCGCTATCGAATTAGTTCGGTCTTTTTTTGAACACACCTCGAACTTTCTCGTAACCCTTCTCGAGGTCCAAGAAGAATGCTGCGTGGACTTGCTGTAGTTGAAACTCCTACTGTTGTCTTCAGTTAACCGTAGTAATTGGCTAGTCGCTTCTACTAGGCTCTGGAATCCAAAATGTTCCGCTCGGATCGTTTTATCTGCCCCGCAGGGGCCTGGTACGCAAGTGCCAGGTACGGGTTTGGCGAACCCGCGGTGCCCGAGCTGGAAACTTGTGAGCGCCGCAAGTTTCCCACACCGTAAACTCCTACCATGCTTCAACGACCACCGTAGGGCGTGGCGGTGGAACGTTGTGTGCCTAGGAGAACGGGGATCTTGGCTTCATCGCCCGGATCGCGAGGACGGTAGAAACCTCTATAAAAAACCCCTCAACCTCAAGGTGAGTAACGTGCCGAGGAGGTGGATGGGTGGTGAGGCAAACCACCCGTTAGCGTACAACCTCAGGGGCACCTGCCGCACCCCTGTTGTATTGGGCTTGGTGGCGTGATGCGGGGGCTCCACGTCACTCGACATTTAGTTCCTCCGAACTCGTGGGATCAAAACGAGAAGAAATAACAAACCAAACCCTTCCTCCTGCGGCCTGGGCAACCCGCAGGGGCAACGTCACTTTAACGCCCAAAAAAGTGGTAAGCGTGCGAGGGTGGAAAGCCCTCCTCCTGAACAGAGCACTAGTAACGGGAAGGATTATTTAATAGATAATGCCTTCGTGATAATGACAAAGACGGAGGGATCTTTTGAAAAGATCTCTCCCTTTTATATCCATAAAGGGTTAGAGGGTATAGCGGGTACCCTTAAATCGGTTAAAAAGCTGAGGAATGGGACGCTGCTTTTGGAAACATCCACCCACAAGCAGGCTGTCCAACTCCTTAAGTGTGAGAAGCTCGGGGAGTTCGCAGTGAAGTGCGAACTCCATAAAACTCTAAATTCCAGTAAGGGCGTCATCACCTGCCGGGATATTATGGATTTAGAGATCGAGGAACTCCTTAAGGAGTGGTCAACAGACCACGTGGTCGAGGTTCGTCAGATCACACGAAGGGTTAACGGCAGTCTTGAGAAGACAGCCACCTTCGTCCTGACGTTCGACACTCCGACGTTGCCAAAAGACATCAAGGCAGGCTATTTGAAGCTCAATATTCGCCCGTATGTACCGGACCCGATGCGCTGTTTTAAGTGCCAGCGGTTCGGTCATACGACGGCGACCTGCAAGGGCAAACCCCACCTGTGGGAAGTGCGGAAAGGCAGCTCATGAGCCGGGCACTGGCTGCACGCTCCCACAGGTGTGTGTCAACTGCTCCGGGTCTCACCCAGCCTGGAGCAGAGAGTGTCGAGTGTACCTTGAAGAAAAGAAGGTACAGGAGTTGAAAACAAAGGAACGACTATCTTATGGCGAGGCGAAGAAGAGGTTTAAGGCGCTTGCGCCACGGTCTTCGCCACTAGCTTCGCCAAGACGTTATCAACTCCCGTCAGGAAGGAGAGCGTTGCTACGCAGACGACCGTTGTAGACACGGCACGAGCACGACATGCTCGTGCCAGTGCAAGTGTGGTGCAACGGCCATTAAGGTCCTAACACCGAGGACCGCGGTCGTCGGCGGCAACGCTTCTGCTAACCCGACCACAATGGCAGCAGGTTCCAAGAGTCCACCAGCCAAAGCACAGCCATCTGCTACGGTAGCTACAGACGTGGGTGCCTCTGCATTAGCAGAAAGAGCACCCACAGCAGAAGCATCATCTGCATCAGAAGTAGCAACGGCAACGCCATCTGCCGACAGCGGATGGCAAACAGTGCAGAAGATTCGGGGTCCGAAGTTTAAAAACACGGACCCCACTATGTTTATTAAGTCCCCTTCCGCATCCCCACCCAGATCTCCAACTGGAGGGGAAGAAGAAGGGGAGAAGGCCTCGGCGGACGAAAAATCCGCAAGACCACGAGGCCTTCGAACAAAAATCGTCTTCGGACCCCGAAGACGAAATTATGCTGGTGGACGGACCTGGTCTCGTTCCTCAGCAATCACCGTCGGAGGACCCACCCGAACCGGGGCGGGTGGTTTTTAAAAAGGTAGGATGGCTCCCATACTTCAGTGGAACGTCAACGGCTTTCAAGCTCACAAAGAGGAAGTCCAACTCTTAGCACGGTCTAATCCATTGTGTCTCTGTCTTCAAGAGACACATTTTAGACCACAACATCAGCCAGTGCTAAGAGGTTATGACATCTATAGAAAGGACGATACCGAGGGTGATCGAGCGAAGGGGGGAGTGGCTGTGTTGGTCCGTAACACTGTCCACTATCGAACCTGTTGCTCTCACCTCTGCTCTACAAGCAGTGGCAGTGAGGATACACGGTGCTATTAAACTGACCGTCTGCTCCATTTATCTACCACCAAATATGCCCGTCGATTATGACGATCTGTTGACCTATTGCGACAGCTTACTCGGCCCCTTCCTGTTCGTAGGATGACTTCAACGCACAACAGTGCGTTGTGGGGTTCGAACGCCGATTGCCCCAGAGGCCGAGTGGTTGGTAGATTAATGGAGCAGGAAAAACATTTGTATCCTGAATACAGGACAAATGACCCACTTCACCACTGCTTCCGGATCGTCCTCTGCCATTGACCTCTCTTTGTGTTCCCCCTCAATTGCGGACTCGATCCATTGGGAGTGGATCGCGACCTTCATGGAAGCGACCACTTCCCAATTTGGATGCAACGTAGCGGTTGAGCGAGGAGGGGGAGCCACCCGGCGCAAATGGAACGTCAGTAACGCGGATTGGCAGCTGTTTCACCGCTCTGTTGTTCTCAAATACCGTGAGAGTATACAACAGAAGGTGGATCACTTCACCTGAAGTGATCCACCGTGCAGCTGACGTTTCAATGCCAAACAGCTCCGGAACGCTGCGAAGGACGCCCGTGCCCTGGTGGAACGACGGATGTCGTTCCGCTATTCAGGAACCGCCGACGGCGTTGCGGTCGTTTTAGGTTGTGCTCAACATCCGACAACCTGGCAGCGTTCCGTATTGCTAAGAGCTAAGGCACGTCGGGTGTTAAAGGAGAGTAAGAAACGGTCATGGCAGAACTTTGTGAGCTCAATTAACCGTTCCACTACGTCATCAAAAGTATGGAGAGTCCATCCGCCGCATATCCGGAAGGTACTCCCGCCCACCAGTGTCTGGATTACTGGATCAGGGATGTATAGTTACCGACGAACGAAGCATAGCGCAGCTGATGGCAGAAAATTTCGCTGTCACCACTTCTCTCTATCAATTTGCCTCAGCGCGACCAGCAGCGAAGAGCTGCTGCTGGAAAGGCGCAAGCTTTGCTTCGATTCGTTGGACTCTGAGACCTATAATGCCCCATTTTCACTTTGGGAGCTCGAATCAGCGCTAAATAGCGTTAAAGATACTGCTCCAGGCCCTGACATGATCCAGTACCAGATGCTGAGGCATCTAGTAATGATGCTAAAGAGTACCTTCTTGATATTTTTAACTGTATATGGACCGAGGGATACTTCCCCGACTCGTGGAAAGAAGCAACGATAATACCAATTTTAAAACCATGGGAAGGATAAGACGTCGCCAAGTAGCTATCGTAGTATTGCCTTGACAAGCTGCGTGGGGAAGACACTGGAGAGGATGGTGAATCGCCGCCTCGTCTGGTGTCTGGAATCCCAAAACCTACTGAGCCGCTTTCAGTGTGGATTCAGGAAGTTCCGTTCCACCATGGACAACCTGATCCTGCTGGAGGCGGCCATACAGGACGCATTTATCCGCAGTCAACATTTGATCGGAGTGTTTTTCGATATTAGAAAAGGCCTACGATACTACCTGGCGGCATGTCATTTTAAAACAACTGCATGAATGGGGATTTAGAGGAAAACTGCCCCGTTTTTTAAAATCTTTTTTATCAAATCGTTGCTTCCGGTACCGAGTCGGTAGTGAAGTTTCAGATCTTTTTATTCAGGAAAATGGTGTTCCTCAAGGTTCAGTTTTAAGTGTGACCCTTTTTGCAATTGCAATAAATAGCATTGCAGCCATAATAAGGAGTCCTATAGGGTACTCCTTATATGTGGATGATTTTTTAATTTTTATTGCTTCGTCCAGCCTGAGGAGCGCAGAGCGGCAGCTGCAACTCACGTTGAACAGGCTGGATGAATGGTCAGTGCACACCGGTTTTCGTTTCTCTGCCGAGAAAACCCGGTGTGTTAATTTTTACTCCGTAGCAGAAGACTTTTACCAGAGCCCCACCTTACCTTGAGGAACACCGTTTTAAGATTTACTGATACTGTTCGGTTTCTGGGCCTCATTTTAGACACAAGGCTCAACTGGCTTGCGCCACCTGAAAGATGTGAGAGCCAGGGCCTTGAAAGCCCTTAATCTTTTAAAATGTCTATGTGGCAGGTCGTGGGGCGCTGATCGCTCCCTGCCTGCTGCAATTTTATAGAGCCTTTGTACGGTCGCGTCTCGAATATGGTTGCATCGCATACGGTTCGGCACGGGACAGTTATCTTCGTATACTGGATAGTGTCCACCATGCAGGAATCCGGCTCGCCACGGGTGCTTATCGCACTAGCCCGATTTCGAGCATCTGTGCCGAGTCTGGCGAGCCGCCGCTTTCTATCCGGCGGCATCTCCTCATGGTGCGACACTATATACATATTGCCACAACACCTGGTAGTCCCGTGCACGACGTAGTGATGCGACCAAAATTTGAACAGCTATACGCTAATCGCAGCATAGCGACCAAACCATTCAGCCACCGTACAAGGGCTATTTTAGAAGAATACGGATATGAGCTGCCCGTTTTTTATCACCAGGGATGGAGTAAATCTCCTCCCTGGCTTTTAGAGAGGCCCAGAACGATTTTAGACCTGTCGCGGTACAACAAATCGTTTACCGCTGACAGGGTATTTCTAGGTATTTTTATGGATGTTTTGAATCACCATCGCGATTTTACCCCGGTGTATACGGATGGGTCTAAGCAGGCTAACGGAGTAGGTTGCTCTGTAGTGTTCCCTCGAGCGACTTATAGATACAAGCTGGATAGCAGGTGCAGCGTTTACACTGCGGAGTGCTATGCCCTGCTAAAGTCGCTCCAGCATATGAAGGTATGCCGCGACACGAAGTATATCATATGCTGTGATTCCCTCAGCTGTATTCAGGCGTTAGCAACCATGTACCCAGCAGACCGTTTAGTCCAGGACATCCAGGACGCCCTCCTTTCCCTCCAATCACGTGGAAAGGAGGTATTATTCTGCTGGGTACCCGGTCATGTGGGAATCAGGGGGAACGAGGCAGCTGATGCAGCTGCCAAGTTAGCCTGCAACAAGGTCGAAAACGACTTTGCTCCGGTCCCGAAGTCAGACCTTGCCTCGGTAGCGAAGAGAATTGTTTTTGAGGTATGGCAGAGGCAGTGGCTGGAAGTAGAGCATAATAAGCTCCGGCTGGTCAAACCGACCGTTCAGCCGTGGAGCAGCTCCTTCCAGCGGGCGAGGGGGGATGAGGTTCTCCTTACTCGCCTCCGTATAGGGCACTGTCCTCTGACTCATGGTTTTCTTCTGCGCCGAGAGGACCCTCCGGAATGCGATGCTTGTGGCGTACCGTTGACGGTGCGCCACATTTTAACTGATTGTGTACTGTTTTTAAATGTAAGGGCAGATGTTGGCTTAGCTAACGATCTGCCCATTATTTTAAACAATGACAATGTGGTAAAAGTTTTAAAATTTTGTAAAATGGCTGGTCTTGCCCCCAAAATTCTGGGCAGATCGGCCTAGGTTTTATAATGGATTGGTGGTCGCTCTACAGTCACCAATCCATATAGAATATTGAAACTATTTTATTTTAGTTTGACATTCCACATCTGGCTGGCCCGTTTACAGCCAGCCAGTGTGAACGGTGTTTTAGTGTTTGATAAAGCTGGTTGGCCCTCTTACAGCCAACCAACCAGTATCATGTACTTTTTATTTTAGGCCATTTTACAGCCATCGTTTTACTGTTGCACATTTTATTTATATCACCGTCTGTATGGCCGACCTCTCTACAGTCGGTCATTCGGGCGGTTTGCCAGTTTGTATTTTAGTATTTTATTGGGCTGTCTGTATGGCCGACCCCTTTACAGTCGGCCATGCAGGCGGCCATTGAGGTACATTTTAGCCACATTGTCATTTATTGTTTTTGTTAGGGCGCTAATGACCCAGATGTCGACGCGCCCTAAAACCCTAAAAACAACAAACAAACGTTTATCTGCTTCCAGGCTGGCGTATACTCCTTTGATCAGCACTTTCCGGAACTTAGAGGTGGAGAGTAAGCTGATAGGCCGATAGTTTTCGCTAAGCGTTGGTCTTTCCCTCGCTTTGGTATTGCTGTTATTTTTGCAATTTTCCATATAGTTAGAAAATATCATTGTAGTAGACATGCATTGAAGATTCTTGTTTGTAATACTTCAGCTCTCTTTGGTAGGTTTTTTAGATGTTGATTTCCTATTTTATAGTGCCTGGTGCCTTTTTTGTAGCTAGCTTTTTGATGATCCCTCGGACTTCCCCTGGTGTTTTCAGCTCGGCCTGGTCCCTCACCCCGCAGGGGCCTGGTACGCAAGTGCCAGGTACGGGTTTGGCGAACCCGCGGTGCCCGAGCTGGAAACTTGTGAGCGCCGCAAGTTTCCCACACCGTAAACTCCTACCATGCTTCAACGACCACGTAGGGCGTGGCGGTGGAACGTTGTGTGCTAGGAGAACGGGGATCTTGGCTTCATCGCCCGGATCGCGCGAGGACGGTACAAACCTCTATAAAAAACCCCTAACCTCAAGGTCGGATACGTGCCGAGGAGGTGCATGGTGAGAGGCGGATCACTCGCTAACGTACAACCTCAGGGGCACCTGCGCACCCCTGTTGTACTAAGCGCTTTTCTTTAAAATGTTTTGCTCGTGGGAACAAAATGAAGCCTCACAAACAAAAACAAAACCCCTGCGGTCCCGGGTGTGCCGCAGGTTAAAAAAATATACACCCAGTTCCAATAAGCGGGCAGGGTTGACAGCCCTCCTCCGGAACAAGTACAAAGTACGGCAAGGTGTGTCTATAGACCCCGCAGGGGCCTGCTACGCAAGTGCCAGGTACGGGTTTGGCGAACCCGGTTGCCCGAGCTGGAAACTTGTGAGCGCCGCAAGTTTTCCCACCCGTAAACTCCTACCATGCTTCAACGACCACCGTAGGGCGTGCGGGTGGAACGTTTGTGGTGCCTAGGAGAACGGGGATCTTGGCTTCATCGCCCGGATCGTGAGGACGGTACAAACCTCTATAAAAAACCCTCAACCTCAAGGTCAGCCACGTGCCGAGGAGGTGCATGTGTGAGAGGTGGATCACACGCTAACGTGCAACCTCAGGGGCACCTGCGCACCCCTGTTTAAAAAGCACTTCTTTTCTAAAATGGTTTTTACTCGTGGGACCACAATTCCATCTCACAAAAAACCAAAGACCCCTGGGCCGGGTGTTCGCAGGCTAATAAAAATACACCCAATTCTAACAAACGGGCGAGGTTGATAGCCCTCCCCCAGAAAATGGATGCAGTAACGGGAAGGACTTTGTCATCGACAATGCCTTCATAATTATGTCCAGGAAGGAGGGATCCTTCGAGAAGGTGTCCCCCTTTTATATACAAAAAGGGTTGGAAGGTCTTGCCGGGACCCTTAAATCAGTCAAGAAGCTGAGGAACGGGACCCTGCTTTTGGAAACATCTACCCATAAGCAGGCTGTCCTCCTCCTTAAGTCTGAGAAGCTCGGGGAGTTCGCAGTAAAGTGCGAACTCCACAAAACTCTTAACTCGAGTAAAGGCGTGGTCACGTGCCGCGACCTTATCGATATTGAGCCCGAGGAACTCCTTAAGGAATGGTCAATTGAACATGTGGTCGAGGTTAGGCAGATAAAACGAAGGGTTAACGGCAATCTTGAGAAGACTGCCACCTTCGTTCTGACGTTCGACACTCCACGTTGCCCAAAGCCATCAAGGCCGGCTATTTAAAATTAATATCCGTCCGTATGTCCCGGACCCTATGCGCTGTTTTAAGTGCCAACGGTTCGGGCATACGACAATGACGTGTAAGGGCAACCCCACCTGTGGGAAATGTGGAAAGGCTGCACACGAGCCAGGCAGTAGTTGTACCCTCCCACAGGTGTGTGTCAACTGCTCCGGGTCTCATCCAGCCTGGAGCAGGGAGTGTCGAGTGTACCTTGAAGAAAAGAAGGTACAGGAGTTGAAGACTAAGGAAAGAATATCCTTTGGCGAGGCGAAGAAACGGTTCAAGGCGCTGGCGCCACCGGTCTTCGCCACTAGTTTCGCCAAAAACGTTATCAACTCCCGTCAGGAAGGAGAGCGTTGCTACGCAGACGGCCGTTGTAGACACGGGCACGAGCACGACATGCTCGTGCCAGTGGAAATGTGGTGCGCAGCCCACAAAGGTCCTAACACCAAGGACCGCGGTCCGTCGGTAGTAGCGCTTTCTGCTAACTCGACCAATACAGCAGCAGGTTCATCAAGTCCACCAGCGAAAGCACGGCCATCCGCTCCAGTAGCTGCAGCCGTGGGTGCCTCTGCCAACAGCAGAAGCAGCACCCATGGCAAAAGCTATATCTACAGCCTCAGTAGCAGCATAACGCCATCTGACGGAAGCGGATGGCAACTGTGCAGAAGGTTCGGGGTCCGAAGTTTAAACACACTGGACCCCACTGTGTCTTGAAGTCCCCTTCTACTTCCCACCAGTTCCCCAACTGGCAGAGGGGAAGAAGGGGGGAAGGCCTCGGCGGAAGAAAGATCCCAAGAACCGCCGAGGCCTTAGAACAAAAGTCGTCTTCGGACCCGCCGAAGATGACGTTATGCTGGTGGACGTATACCCTGGTCCCGTTCCTCAGCAGACAACCAGACCCGACCCACCCGACCCGGGGCGGGTGGTTTTAAATAGGTAGAATGGCTCCCCATACTTCAGTGGAACGTAAAACGGCTTTCAGGCTCACAAAGAGGAAGTCCAACTCTTAGCACGTGTCTAATCCATTGTGTCTCTGCATACAAGGAGACACATTTTAGACCCACAAACATCAGCCAGTGCTAAGAGGTTATGACATATTCCGAAAGGACGATACCGAGGGTGATCGAGCTAAGGGAGGAGTGGCCGGTGTTGGTCCGAAACACTGTCCACTCCGAACCCGTTGCTCTCACCTCCACATCTACAAGCAGTAGCGGTGAAAATACACGGTCCAATCACACTGACCGTATGCTCTGTCTATCTGCCACCCAGTGTGTCAGTCGGCTACGACGACCTGGTTGGCATTATACGACAACTCACTCGGCCCTTTCTACTTTTGGGAGATTTCAAACGCCCACAGTGCGCTTGTGGGGTTCCACCACCGATTGCCCCAGGGGCCGAGTGGTTGGTAGATTGATAGAGCAGGAGGAAATTTGTATCCTGAATACAGGGCAAATGACTCATTTCACCGCTGCTACCGGTACGTCTTCTGCCATTGACCTTTCCTTGTGATCCCCCTCCATCGCGGACTCCGTGCTTGGGAGGTGGATCGCGACCTACATGGAAGTGACCACTTCCCTGTTTGGATGCACGTTGCGTGCGAGCGGGGAGAAGGTAATAACCGGCGTAAATGGAACGTCAGTGGTGCAGATTGGCAGCTCTTCTGCCGTTCTGTACTGCTACAACCCTGTGGTAGTATACAGGAGAAGGTGAATCACTTCACAGAAGTGATTCACCGTGCAGCTGACGTCTCCATGCCGAAAAGCTCCGGAACGCTGCGAAGGACGCCCGTCCCCTGGTGGAACGACGATTGTCGTTCCGCCATCCAGTGTCGTAGACGGGCGCTACGTCGTTTAAGCTGTGCCCAACAGCTGACAACCTAGCAGCGTTCCGTATTGCCAGAGCTAAGGTGCGTCGAGTTATTAAGGAGAGCAAGAAGAGGTCATGGCAGATCTTTGTGAGCACAATAAATCGTTCCACACCTTCATCGAAAGTATGGGAGTCCATTCGCCGTATATCCGGAAGGTACTCCCGCCCACCAGTATCTGGATTACTGGATCATAGACGTATTATTACCGACGAACGAAGCATAGCGCAGCTGATGGCGGAGAACTTCGCCGCCGTCACTTCATCGGCCAACTTTGAACCTCGGTTCAGCGACAAGAGTTGCTGCCGAGAGGCGCGCGCTGTGCTTTGATTCGTCGAATACAGAGGCATACAACCGCCCATTTACATTTTGGGAACTGGAGTCAGCGTTGAATAGCGCTAACGACACTGCTCCAGGGCCTGATCTGATCCAGTACCAGATGCTGAGGCATCTTAGTAAAGATGCTAAAGAGTACCTTCTGGATACTTTTAATGACATATGGACCGGAGGACACTTCCCCGACTCGTGGAAAGAAGCAACACTAATTCCAATTTTAAAACCTGGCAAAGGACAAATTGTTGCCAGGTAGCTATCGTAGTATCGCCCTTACAAGCTGCGTGGGTAAGACACTGGAGAGGATGGTTAATCGCCGCCTCGTCTGGTGTCTAGAATCCCAAAACCTACTGAGCCGCTTTCAGTGTGGATTCAGGAAGTTCCGTTCCACCTTGGACAACCTGATCCTACTGGAAGCGGCGATACAGGATGCGTTCGTCCGCAGCCAACACCTTGTGGGTGTTTTTTTCGACCTTGAAAAGGCCTACGATACTACCTGGCGGCATTTGATTTTAAAACAGTTACATGAATGGGGTTTTAGGGGGAACCTACCCCGTTTTTTAAAATCATTTTTATCTGGTCGTTGCTTCCGGTACCGAGTCGGTGGTGAAGTGTCTGATCTTTTTATTCAGGAAAACGGTGTTCCTCAGGGTTCAGTTTTAAGCGTGACTCTCTTCGCTATTGCGATAAATAGCATTTTAAGTGTTATAAGGAGTCCCATACGGTCCTCCTTGTATGTGGACGATTTTTAATTTTTATTGCATCTTCCAGCCTGAGAAGCGCAGAGCGGCAGCTGCAACTCGCGCTGAACAGGCTGGATGAATGGTCAGTGCACACCGGTTTTCGTTTCTCTGCCGAGAAAACCCGGTGTGTACTTTTTAGTCGTAGTAGGACTCTGTTACCAGAGCCCCATCTCACCCTGAGGTACACTGTTTTACGTTTTACCGATACTGTTAGGTTTCTGGGCCTCATTTTAGACAGTAGGCTAACCTGGCTGCCACATCTTAAAGATGTTAAAGCCAGAGCCTCAAAAGCTCTAAATGTTTTAAAATGCCTGTGTGGCAGGTCATGGGGCGCTGACCGCTCCTGCCTGCTACAATTTTACAGAGCCTTTGTACGGTCGCGGTTAGAGTATGGTTGTATTGTCTATGGTTCGGCACGGGACAGTTATCTTCGTATACTGGATAGTGTCCACCATGCAGGAATTCGGCTCGCCACGGGTGCATATCGCACCAGCCCCATTGTCAGCATTTGTGCTGACTCTGGCGAGCCGCCGCTTACCATCCGTCGGCGACTCGTCATGGTGCGACACTTCCTACACGTTGCCATAACACCTGGCAGTCCTGTGTACGACATAGTTCTGCACCCCAACTACGAACGGCTCTATACCAATCGGCATAGAGCCACTAAACCGTTCAGCTACCGTACAAAGGCAATTTTAGAACAATACGGATTCGAGCTTCCTTCCTTTTATCACCAGGGTTGGAGTAAATCTCCTCCCTGGCTTTTAAAGAGGCCCAGAACGATTTTAGAATTATCGCGGCACAACAAGCTGTGTACCGCAGATAATGTTTTTATCAGAATTTTTACAGATGTCTTAAACGAGCATCATAATTTTACCCCGGTATTTACGGATGGGTCTAAGCAGGCTAACGGAGTTGGCTGCTCCGTCGTGTTCCCTCGAGCGACTTACACATATAAACTTGACGGCAGATGCAGCGTTTTTACTGCCGAGTGCTACGCCGTGCTAAAGTCGCTCCAGCATATGAAAGTAAATCGCGATAAGTGTTTCATCATATGCTGTGATTCCCTCAGCTGTATTCAGGCCATAGGAAATATGTATCCAGCAGATCGTCTTGTCCAGGACATCCAGGACACCCTCCTTTCCCTCCAATCTCGTGGAAAGGAGGTATTATTCTGCTGGGTACCGGGGCATGTGGGAATCAGGGGGAACGAGGCAGCAGATGAAGCTGCCAAGTTAGCCTGTGACAAGGTCCGAATCGACTTTGCACCGGTCCCAAAGTCAGACCTTGCCTCGGCGGTGAAGAGATTTATCTTCGATATTTGGCAGAGGCAGTGGCTGGAAGTCGAGCATAATAAGCTCCGGCAGGTCAAACCGACCGTTCAGCCGTGGAGCAGCTCCTTCCAGCGGGCGAGGAGGGATGAGGTTCTCCTTACTCGCCTCCGTATAGGGCACTGTCCTCTTACTCATAGTTTCCTTCTCCGCCGAGAGGACCCTCCGGAATGTGATGCTTGTGGCGTACCTTTGACGGTACGCCACATTTTAACCGAATGTGAATTGTTTTTAGATTTAAGGGCAGACGTTGGCTTAGGCAACGATCTGTTCCTTATTTTAAGCGATAACCGTGACAACGTGGCTAAGGTTTTAAAGTTTTGTTGCTTGGCCGGTCTTGTCCCAAAAATTTTGGGCAGATCGGCCTAGGTTCTAGTTTGGATTGGTGGCCGTGTACAACCACCAATCCAAGTACTGTTTTTATTTGTGACACTGATTATATGGCTGGCCCTTTTACAGCCAGCCAGCTAATTTGTTTTTTAACCTGGTTGGCCCATTTACAGCCAACCAGTTAATGTATTATATTTTAGTCACAGTTTTATATTTTATGTTGCCGTCTGTGTGGCCGACCTCTATACAGTCGGCCAGGCAGACGGTATTTTAGTTAGTATGTTAGTATTTTATTGTGCTGTCTCTGTGGCCGACCCCTTTACAGTCGGCCACACAGACGGCAATTTCGCCACGTTGTCACTCCTGGTTTTTGTTGGGGCGCTAATGACCCCGCTGTCGACGCGCCCTAAAACAACAACAACAACAACAACAACATTGTCTAATAGACAATGCTTTTGTAATCATGACAAGAACGGAGGGATCCTTTGAAAAGGTCTCTCCGTTCTACATACAGAAAGGAATTGAGGGAATAGCGGGAGGTTTGAAGAGCGTGAAAAATCTGAGGAATGGGACCCTGCTTCTGGAAACATCTAACCACAAGCAGGCTGTTTCACTCCTTAAGTGTGAGAAGCTCGGGGAGTTCGCAGTGAAATGCGAACTCCATAAAACTCTAAACTCTAGCAAAGGTGTCATCACTTGCAGAGATTTAATGGATTTAGAGTCCGAGGAACTCCTTAAGGAGTGGGGATCAGAAAATGTGGTCGAGGTTAGGCAAATCAAACGAAGGGTTAACGGCAATCTTGAGAAGACTGCCACCTTCGTCCTGGCGTTCGACACTCCAATGTTGCCCAAAGCCATCAAAGCTGGCTACTTAAACCTAAACGTTCGCCCGTATGTTCCGGACCCGATGCGCTGCTTTAAGTGCCAGCGGTTCGGGCATACGACGGCGAACTGTAAAGGCAACGCCACTTGTGGAAAATGTGGAAAATCGGCGCATGAACCGGGTGCAACTTGCACCCTCCCACAAGTGTGCATTAACTGCTCCGGGTCACATCCAGCCTGGAGCAGGGAGTGTCGAGTGTACCTTGAAGAAAAGAAGGTACAGGAGTTGAAGACTAAGGAAAGAATATCCTTTGGCGAGGCGAAGAAACGGTTTAAGGCGCTGGCGCCACCGGTCTTCGCCACTAGCTTCGCCAAAACGTTATCAACTCCCGTCAGGAAGGAGAGCGTTGCTACGCAGACGTCCGTTGTGGACACAGGCACGAGCACGACATGCTCGTGCCAGTGTAAGTGTGGTGCGCAGCCCACTAAGGTCCTAACACCAAGGACCGCGGTCGTCGGTAGTAGCGCTTCTGCTATCTCGACCACTAGAGCAGCAGGTCCATCAAGTCCACCAGCCAATGCACGGCCATCCGCTCCAGTAGCTGCAGCCGTGGGTGCCTCTGCAACAGCAGAAGCAGCACCCATGGCAAAAGCTGAATCTGCAGCTGTAGAAGCAGTTGAAACGCCATCTGTTGGAAGCGGATGGCAGGTAGTGCAGAGAGTTCGGGGTCCGAAGTTCAAACTAACGGACCCCACCATGTTCTTGAAATCCCCCTCCACTTCTCCTCCTAGTTCCCCAACTAGCGTAGGGGGGAGGGGGACAAGGCCTCGGCGGAAGAAAGGTCCGCAAGACGCCGAGGCCATAGAACAAAAGTCGTCTTCGGACCCCGAAGATGACGTTATGCTGGTGGACGTAGACCCTGGTCCCGTTCCTCAGCAGACACCAGACCCTGACCCACCCGACCCGGGGCGGGTGGTTTTAAATAGGTAGAATGGCTCTCATACTTCAGTGGAATGTAAACGGTTTTCAGGCTCACAAAGAGGAAGTCCAACTCTTAGCACGGTCTAATCCATTGTGTCTCTGCATACAGGAGACACATTTTAGACCATCGCACGAACCAGTGCTAAGAGGATATGACATATTCCGGAAGGACGATACCGAGGGTGATCGAGCGAAGGGCGGAGTGGCCGTGTTTCTTCGGAACACAGTCCACTCCGAACCCATTGCTCTCACCTCTCATCTACAAGCAGTAGCGGTGAAAATACACGGTCCAATCCAACTGACCGTATGCTCTGTCTATCTGCCACCCAGTGTGTCAGTCGGCTACGACGACCTGGTTGGCATTATACGACAACTCACTCGGCCCTTTCTCCTTTTGGGAGATTTCAACGCCCACAGTGCGTTGTGGGGTTCCACCAACGATTGCCCCAGGGGCCGAGTGGTTGGTAGATTGATAGAGCAGGAGGAAATTTGTATCCTGAATACAGGGCAAATGACTCATTTCACCACTGCTAGCGGTACGTCTTCTGCCATTGACCTTTCCTTGTGCTCCCCCTCCATCGCGAACTCCGTGCATTGGGAGGTGGATCGCGACCTACATGGAAGTGACCACTTCCCTGTTTGGATGCACGTTGAGCGTGAGCGGGGAGGAGGTAATAACCGGCGTAAATGGAACGTCAGTGGTGCAGATTGGCAGCTCTTCTGCCGTTCTGTACTGCTACAACCCTGTGGCAGTATACAGGAGAAGGTGAATCACTTCACAGAAGTGATTCACCGTGCAGCTGACGTCTCCATGCCGAAAAGCTCCGGAACGCTGCGAAGGACGCCCGTCCCCTGGTGGAACGACGATTGTCGTTCCGCCATCCAGGGTCGTAGATGGGCGCTACGTCGTTTTAGGTTGTGCCCTACAACTGACAACCTAGCAGCGTTTCGTATTGCTAGAGCTAAGGCGCGTCGAGTTATTAAGGAAAGCAAGAAGAGGTCATGGCAGAACTTTGTGAGCACAATAAATCGTTCCACACCTTCATCGAAAGTTTGGGAGTCCATTCGCCGTATATCTGGAAGGTACTCCCGCGCACCAGTATCTGGGTTACTGGATCATGGACGTATTATTACCGACGAACGAAGCATAGCGCAGCTGATGGCGGAGAACTTCGCCGCCGTCACTTCATCGGCCAACTTTGAACCTCGGTTCCAGCGACATAGAGTTGCTGCCGAGAGGCGCGCGCTGTGCTTTGATTCGTCGAATACAGAGGCATACAACCGCCCATTTACATATTGGGAACTGGAGTCAGCGTTGAATAGCGCTAACGACACTGCTCCAGGGCCTGATCTGATCCAGTACCAGATGCTGAGGCATCTTAGTAAAGATGCTAAGGAGTACATTCTGGATACTTTTAATGACATATGGACCGGAGGACACTTCCCCGACTCGTGGAAAGAAGCAACACTAATTCCAATTTTAAAACCTGGCAAAGACAAATTGTTGCCAGGTAATTACGTAGTTTTTCTCGGCGTTGCAAATATAAATAATTTTCTCGGGTGACTAGCCGAGTTATATGAATGTCATAGTTACACGATATTTCGGCGCACTGAATCATCGACGCCATCTTCTGGTGAAGATGGCGTCGATGATTCAGTGCGCCGAAATATCGTGTAACCATGACATTCATATAACTCGGCTAGTCACCCGAGAAAATTATTTATATGTTGCCAGGTAGTTATCGTAGTATTGCCTTGACTAGCTGCGTGGGTAAGACACTGGAGAGGATGGTTAATCGCCGCCTCGTCTGGTGTCTTGAATCCCGTAATCTGCTGAGCCGCTTTCAGTGTGGATTCAGGAAGTTCCGTTCCACCTTGGACAACCTGATCCTCCTGGAGGCGGCAATACAGGATGCGTTCATCCGCAGCCAACATCTTGTGGGTGTCTTCTTCGATCTCGAGAAGGCCTTCGATACTACCTGGCGGCATGTTATTTTTAAGCAGTTGCACGAATGGGGTTTTAAGGGTAACCTGCCCCGTTTTTTAAAATCATTTTTATCTGGTCGTTGCTTCCGGTACCGAGTCGGTGGTGAAGTGTCTGATCTTTTTATTCAGGAAAACGGTGTTCCTCAGGGTTCAGTTTTAAGCGTGACTCTTTTCGCTATTGCGATAAATAGCATTTTAAGTGTTATAAGGAGTCCAATAGGGTACTCCTTATATGTAGACGATTTTTTAATTTTTATTGCATCATCCAGCCTGAGAAGCGCTGAGCGGCAGTTGCAACTCACGCTGAACAGGCTGGATGAATGGTCAGTGCACACCGGATTTCGTTTCTCTGCCGAGAAAACCCGGTGTGTACTTTTTAGTCGTAGTAGGACTCTTTTACCAGAGCCCCACCTCACCTTGAGGAACACTGTTTTACGTTTTACAGATACTGTTCGGTTTCTGGGCCTCATTTTAGACAGTAGGCTAACCTGGCTGCCACATCTTAAAGATGTGAAAGCCAGAGCCTCAAAAGCTCTCAATGTTTTAAAATGTCTGTGTGGCAGGTCATGGGGCGCTGACCGCTCCTGTCTGCTACAATTTTACAGAGCCTTTGTACGGTCGCGGCTGGAATACGGTTGTATCGTGTATGGTTCGGCACGGGACAGTTACCTGCGTATATTGGATAGTGTCCACCATGCTGGAATTCGGCTCGCCACGGGTGCATATCGCACCAGCCCTATTGTCAGCATCTGTGCTGACTCGGGCGAGCCGCCGCTTACCATCCGCCGGCGACTCCTCATGGTGCGACACTATCTGCACGTTGCCATAACACCAGGCACTCCCGTGCACGACGTAGTTCTACACCCCAACTACGAGCGGCTCTATACCAACCGGCATAGAGCCACTAAACCGTTCAGCTACCGTACAAAGGCAATTTTAGAACAATACGGATTCGAGCTTCCTTCTTTTTATCACCAGGGTTGGAGTAAATCTCCTCCCTGGCTTTTAAAGAGGCCCAGAATGATTTTAGATTTATCGCGGCACAACAAGCTGTGTACCGCAGATAATGTTTTTATCAGAATTTTTACAGATGTCTTAAACGAGTATCATAATTTTACCCCGGTATTTACGGATGGGTCTAAGCAGGCTAACGGAGTTGGCTGCTCCGTCGTGTTCCCTCGAGCGACTTACACATATAAACTTGACGGCAGGTGCAGCGTTTTTACTGCCGAGTGCTACGCCGTGCTAAAGTCGCTCCAGCATATGAAAGTAAATCGCGATAAGTGTTTCATCATATGCTGTGATTCCCTCAGCTGTATTCAGGCCATAGGAAATATGTATCCAGCAGATCGTCTAGTCCAGGACATCCAGGACGCCCTCCTTTCCCTCCAATCTCGTGGAAAGGAGGTTTTATTCTGCTGGGTACCGGGCCATGTGGGAATCAGGGGGAACGAGGCAGCTGATGTAGCTGCCAAGTTAGCCTGCGACAAGGTCAGAACCGACTTTGAACCGGTCCCAAAGTCAGACCTTGCATCGGCGGCGAAGAGAATTGTTTTTGATGATTGGCAGAGGCAGTGGCTGGAAGTTGAGCATAACAAGCTCCGGCTGGTCGAACCGACCGTTCAGCCGTGGAGCAGCTCCTTCCAGCGGGCGAGGAGGGATGAGGTTCTCCTTACTCGCCTCCGTATAGGGCACTGTCCCCTGACGCACAGCTTTCTTCTCCGCCGGGAGGACCCACCGGAATGTGATGCTTGTGGCGTACCTTTGACCGTACGCCACATTTTAATTGATTGTGTGTTGTTTTTAGATTTAAGGGCAGATGTTGGCTTAGAAAACGATCTGTCTCTTATTTTAAATAATGACAATGTGGTGAAAGTTTTACAATTTTGTAATCTAGGCCGGTCTTATCCCAAAAATTTTGGGGAGATCGGCCTAGTTTTTAGAATGGTTTGGTGGTCTGTTCTACAACCACCAATCCCTGTACTGCCTTGTTCGATGTTAATTTTTTGTCTTATTAAAATCGAAATTTTACTTCTGGGTGGCCCCTTTACAGCCATCCAGATCGTCCGTTTATTGTTTGTGTAAGCTGGTTGGCCCTCTTACAGCTAACCAGCCAGTGATATGAGTTTGCAAATTTATGTCCTTTTTATAGTTACTGTTTTAATTTTTTACCTAAATCTGCTGTCTGCATGGCCGACCTCTTTACAGTCGGCCATGTGGGCAGTATTTTAGGTGTGGCCGACCCCTTTACATTCGGCCATGCAGACGGCACCAATTTTTATCCCACATTGACATTTCGTATTTTAGCTAGGGCGCTAATGACCTAGATGTCGACGCGCCCTAAAACAACAACAACAACAGCTGTCTGCCTGCAGCCTGCTTTGCTGTAGGGCATCCCCTCCAGTTCGCCACGTGGTTGCCACTGCAGTTTGCGCATTTAGGGTCTCCCTCCCCCTTTTGGAGTTTGCATGTGCTAGAGCTGTGGAAGCCACTGCATTTAACGCACCTATGCTGCATGTTGCAGGATTGACACCTATGACACTGAGGGGGGCCGCGGCTAGCTCTCATCTTTTCTACACCGACCGACAGTCCCACGAGTCGTTGCAGCTAATAGATGGTTCGGTTCTCGGGACTGTCGGTGAGGGTGATGGCGAAGAGCGGCATAACTGAGTTCGTACCTGGCTTCCTCATCTGGGCGACGGATCGAGCTTTGAAACCGAGATCGTCCAGCTCGGTTTTTATGTCCTCTGGCGCAAAGGTGACTGGTGCACCCCTCAGGACAACTTTCAGCTCTTTGGTCGATGTGGAATAGAAGGTAAAAAAGTTGATATTTTCACTTCGCAGGCCTTCTACTACCGCCGTGTAGCCTTCCATATAGAAGACCTTGACTTTGTACCTGTTTCCGTCCTGTGCGTCCATGCTTATATCTCTCTGGCATCTTGACCGCATTGATTTGTGCAGTTTCATATAGCACCCATCGTAGGAGATAATTAGTGGTGGGATGACATTGGTGTATCTGGGACGTGTGGCCTTGTCCCTCTTCCTTTCCTCAGCTGACAGGCCACTGAAACGGTTTGTTGTTGCAGTTTCAGGGAGGTTAATGTCCTGTTGTATAATTCGACAGGTCTTTCGAGCGAGCTGAAAACCCTCTTCGTCTTGCATATTTGTTATCTCTGACGTGGTTCTTTCAGGGGACGGACGATTTTTCTTATTGTTTACTGTAGCTCTTCTGGAATCTGGTTTTCTTCCTTGGGTGTGCGCCTCTTTTTTTTTTCCATTCCTCCCAGGTGAAGCCCAGTAGGCGGGCTGTTGTAGGGCCGGAAGGGCCCTTTTCAGCCAATGGGTTTACATATATTTACAATGCTTTATTTAATTTCAACATAGTAACATGACATAAAATTTTTTTCAAGGATTCTTAAGATAAATTATATTACATAGATTGATACAGGAATGAAATATTATACAAATAGGTTATAAATAGATGAGTTAATGAATTTATGGTAAATGGTACATAGTTTTATAAATGGTGATTACTTATTACTAACAGTAGACTTATATCATAGTTTTTATGAGGTGATGTGATGGATGTACATTGCCAAATGAGATGATGAATATTTACATAAGAATGACGTTTTATTGTTTGGGACGTTATGGAAAAAAAGAGGGGGGGGGTATGTGGGTACGGCTCTCTGTTTTTAAGTCTTATTGAGCGGCGGCATTGGGAATAGGGAAGAGATGTGCAGGGGGGGGGGGTATTTCATTGATGGTTGACACTAATTCCCGCGTTTCTGGGTCTATTGTGTCATCCGTGGAGAGGGTCATAGCAAGTATATGCGGGGGGTATATATATTTAATCTTGGGGTGTCTATGTTGTTGCGATTTTTCTGTGGTCAGATGGAAAAGATCGGGTCGGTGGAGGAGAAGATTTTTTGCATAATTTGTTCGGAGTTTAAAGAGTCGATTTTGAAGGGGTGGAATTCTAGCGAGGAGGTAGACATCATTAGAGGGGGTTTGTGGAGGAAGACGCATTATGGTTCGTAGGAGGCGGCGCTCTATGGATGCAATTTTCGGAAATGAAGAGGGGGAGATAATGGAGGTAATAGGGGCAGCATATTCCATCAGGGGACGCATGAACATTTTGTAGGTGTGGATCAGAGCGGTGTTGGACAGTTTTGGGCGAAAGACTTTTATTAAATTCAGGCGGGATAAGAGTTTTTGTTAAGGTGTGTAATGTGTTTGCCGAAATTGAGGGTACGATCGAGGTGGACACCAAGGTATTTAGCGCTGGGGGAGAAGTTGATGGGCGTGTTCCAAATTTGGATCTGGGGGTGGGGAGCAATAGCGGCCGACGCCGAAGGCGTTGGCTGTTGCAGGTAAGGGGTACCTGTTGCCCTTATTGGCGACATCTTCTCCTACTTTAACTTGGTGGTAAACTGCCTTTATTAATGGTTTTTCCTTAACTTGTTGCTCTACAGAGTGTTTACATTAGGTTGATTTGGTTTTAAGTTTCTAGCAGTGATTTCGGCCTTTGGTGCCGAAGGTTGCCTATCTGGTACTGGCCGGTATTTTGAATGATTGGATAGGTTGAGATTTTGGTTTTTTGATAAAATTTTGTAGCTATGGTTTTGAATCTTTCTCGCAGCTTCGGGGTGTTGGCCAACATGTGGAGGTCTTCAGTGGGGAAGCGAAATGGTAGATGTAGTGCTCGTTTGAGCGCTCGGTTCTGTAGTACTTGCAGTTTGTCTATGTGCGTTCCTGCCGCGTATCCCCAGGCGGGGCAGGCGTATTCCATTATTGGCCTGATGAGGGCTTGGTATATTTGGACACCGCATCTTTTGGTAGTTTTGAATTTACATTGAGGACAGGGTAGAGTGTTCCAAGCCTTTTTTCTACTTTTGATTTTACTTCCTCTACGTGCTGCTTCCATGTTAGCCTTTCTTCTAGACTTACTCCCAAGTAGGTTACTACAGTCTTGTGCGGGATAATTTTACCGAAGAGGCTCAAGTATAAGGGACTTGGGGTCCCTCGCCGGTGAAATACTATGGATTGCGATTTATCTGCATTGATTTTTACTCTCCACTTTGTAGCCCAAGCCTCTAGTAGCTCGTCGTCTCATCTGTCTGAGCTAGGCTCATGTAGCGTCTAAAGTTCCGGACCTTTGGCCTCTGACTTTTGTCTGATAAATGTTTTCGTAATGGGTGTCTAGTCAAGTCTTGTGGTAAGTGGTAATGTGTTTGTTTTTTTTGTCATGTTCTGTAATGGCGTGTTAGGGTCAGTATTGGTCGGTTGTAAGTTGGACCCCGCAGGGGCCTGGTACGCAAGTGCCAGGTACAGGTTTGGCGAGCCCGCGGTGCCCGAGCTGGAAACTTGTGAGCGCCGCAAGTTTCCCACACCGTAAACTTCTACCATGCTTCAACGACCACCGTAGGGCGTGGCGGTGGAACGTTGTGTGCCTAGGAGAACGGGGATCTTGGCTTCATCGCCCGGATCGTGAGGACGGTACAAACCTCTATAAAAAACCCTTTAACCTCAAGGTTGGACACGTGCCGAGGAGGTGCATGGGTGAGAGGCAGATCACTTGCTAACGTGCAACCTCAGGGGCACCTGCGCACCCCTGTTGTATTAGCGCTTCTTTTTAAACTGGTTTTACTCGTGGGACCAAAACGAAGTCTTCCAATAAAACCACAAAACCCTGTGGTACGGGTGTGCCGCAGGCAAATATAAATACACCCAGTTCTAAGAAGCGGGTGAGGGTTGATAGCCCCCCCGCTTCTGACGGTGAAAGTCACAGAAAAGAATGTTCGTTAGCGAACGCTTTTGTTATAATGGAAAGAGTAGAAGGAACATTTGAGAAGGTGTCACCCTTCTATATTTCAAAGGGTCTAGTGGGTTTAGTTGGTACCCTAAATAATGTAAAAAAACTGAGGAATGGGACGCTGCTGCTGGAAACAACCACCAGTAAGCAGGCTACCAAACTGCTGAATTGTCAGAAGCTAGGGGAGTTCGCCGTAAATGAGAACTCCATAAGTCCCTAAATTCAAGTAAAGGCGTAATCACCTGTCGTGATGTCATGGATTTAGGGACAGAAGAGCTTCTGAACGAGTGGAAAACTGAGTAAGTGGTCGAGGTACGTCAGATCACGCGAAGGGTGAATGGCAGTGTTGAAAAACTGCCACCTTCGTCCTGACGTTTGACACTCCAGTATTGCCCAAGAATATTAAGGCCGGATATCTAAACCTGAATGTCCGCCCGTATGTTCCGGACCCGATGCGCTGTTTTCAGTGTCAGCGGTTCGGACATACCACGGCGTCATGTAAGGGCAGCCCCACCTGTGGAAATTGCGGCAAGGGGGCACATGAGCCGGGTGTCAGTTGTACGCTCCCACAGGTGTGCGTCAACTGCTCCGGATCGCACCCGGCCTGGAGTAGAGAGTGTCAAGTGTATCTTGAAGAGCGCAAGATACAGGAGCTGAAGACCAAAGAGCGGATTCCCTACGGGGAAGCTAAAAAGAAGGCCAAGTCGCTCGCCGCTCCAATTTTTGGATCTAGTTTTGCTAAGATGGCTTCAGCTCCCGTCAGGAAGCAGAGTGTTGCTACCCAGACGTCCGTTGCAGACATGGGCACAAGCACTACGTGCTCATGTCAGTGCAGATGCGGTGCCAAACCCGCTAAGGTCGTTACGCCTAAGACCGCGGACGGCGGTAGCAGCACGTCTGCTACCTCGACCACACCAGCAGCAGCAGTAAATGTTCCACCAGCAACAGCAACAGTTAAAGCCACTCCACCTCCAATTCCTCCACGTGCATTGCTCGGAAATTCAACATCTGCTTCCAATGCAAATGGAGTTGATCAAAAGATTCGGGGCCCGAAGTTTCGGCAGACGGACCCGACTCAGTTTGTGAAATCCCCCTCTTCATCCCCTCCCAGGTTACCTGGTAGTAGGGAAAACAAGGGAAAGAGGACGAGGAAGAAGAAAGCCATAGAGGTGTTTGGCGAGTTTGCTGAGACGGATATGTGTGTGTCTTCGGATCCAGAAGAAACTGAAATGCTGGTGGACGAGCCCGGTCTCATTCCTCAGCAGGCAGAGACCAAAGATCCACCCGAACCGGGGCGGGTGAAACTAAACCGGTAGGATGATGGATGGGTGGCCTCTTTACAGCCACCCATCCATATGCATTCATTTTATTTTTTACACTGTTACAACTCATGTCTCGCTTGCCACTATACAGCCTGTGAGACATGTAGTTTTTTAATAATATTTTGAACCTGTCTGGCCTCTTTAGAGTATCCAGGTGTTGTACCATTAAGTCCTGGTGGCTCCTTTAAGCCACGTCAGATTTTATGATTTGTTTTATTTGCTGTCTGTATGGCCGACCCCTTTACAGTCGACCATGCAGACGGTAATTTAGTTCATACTTTAGCCACGATAAAAACTGGTAATATTTAGGGAGCTATTGACCCCGCTGTGGGTTATCCTAAAGCAACAACAACAACGGTTTTAGACTTAAGGGCAGGCGTCGGCTTGGCGACGATCTGTCTCTTATTTTAACAACGAGATCAACAGTGTGGCGAGTGTTTAATGTTTTGTGTATTTTCCGGTTTAGTGCCTAGAATTTTTAGGCAGATCGGCCTCGTTTTAAGATATATGGGTGGCCTCTTTACAGCCACCCATCCATTTGCATTGGCTTTTTATTTTTTTATATCTTTATAATTCCTGTCTCGCTGGCCACTATACAACCAGCGAGACATGTAGTGTTTTTAATTATCTTGTGAACTTGTTCGGCCTCTTTACAGCCATCCAGTTGTTTTTTGGTCTTGGGTCGTGGTGGCCCTTTTAAAGCCATGTATTATTTTTGTGAACTATTTTATTTGCTGTCTGTATGGCCGACCCTTTTACAGTCGACCATGCAGATGGCATTTTAGTATTGTTTTAGCTAAAGTGTCAGCTGGTCATTGTTAGGGCGCTAATGACCTCGCTGTCGACGCGCCCTAAAAGCCACAGAAACAACAACAACAACAACAACTGTAAGTTTGGATCGTATGGGTCTTGTCCTAGGCATTGAATAGTCTCATAGGGAGAAGCTTGAAATTTTGTGAAGAATTTTGTTGATTTGTCTTTTATGTAGTCTGTCAGTGTCTGAATGCCTAGGTCGTTATGGAGTCGTATGTTGGTAATGTACCGAGGGGCATTTGCTATTAATCTGAGGTATTTGTTTTGGATTGTTTGCAGTTTTTTGAGGTTACTGTCTGATGCCATGCTGTATACTTCTGAGCCATATAGGATTGCTGGCCTTATTATAGCTTTGTAAATTTGTAGCTTAGTTTTGGTGTTGATGCTGGCCCCCTTGAGGAGGGGGTACAGCTTGAATATACCGGCTTTGCCTATGTTGCATGCATTTTGAATATGAGTTGTCCATTTAAGCTTTTGTCAAAAGTAACACCTAAGTATTTGACTGTGGTCGCTCCATGCTAGATCTTCTCCGTCTAGTGATACACAGTCATCCGGTGCTGATCTTTTGGTTGAAAACATTATTGTTTGGGATTTTCCTGTGTTTATTTTGATTTTCCACTTATTACACCATTGTGTAATAAGTTCGAGGTGGTGTGTTAGTTTTTCTGGCGATGAATCTTTGGTTTTGACTGGACCTGTATATTGCGGTGTCATCTGCAAATAGTGCAATTTCTCCGCCTGGCTGGTGGGGAATGTCATTAGTATAAATGCTATATAGAATCGGGGCTATTACCGAACCTTGGGGTACGCCTGCTTCAATTGATTTGAACTGGCTATTGGCTCCTTCCACCACAGCGTAGAATTTTCTGTTACGGAGATAGCTGTCAATAATTTTGAGCAAGTGTCCAGGACAGTGATAGGTGTTCAGTTTGTATATAAGGCCGTCGTGCCAAACTTTGTCGAAGGCTTTTTCGATGTCTAGCATAACAGCGCCTGTATGGTGTCCTATGGAGCGTGCCCGACAGATCTTTTCAACCAGTCGGACGGCTTGGTGGGTGGTGCTGTGGCTTGCACGAAAGCCGAACTGTTCAGGAGTGATGATGTTCCGATCTTTGAGGAATTTTTGGATGGTTGTGTTGATGAGTATTTCAAGGATTTTTCCAAGGCTATTGAGTAGGGAGATGGGTCTGTAGTTTTGTGGAAATAGGAGTTTTTGTTGGGTTTGGGAGGGTTATCACTTTTGCAGATTTCCATGCTATTGGGAAGTAGGATAGTTTAAGGCAAGCATTGAAGATGAGGGTGAGATGAGCTATTGCTGGTTGTGGCAAGTTTTTGAGATGTGAGGCTCTGATACTGTCAGGACCAGGGGATTTTTATTGCCAAGCGCCCTAATGATTGAAGTCACTGTGGACGACTCCACTGGACGGAAAGAGCCGCGTGTTCTTTGCCTCAGAATGCGAGGCACTTCTCTAATTACTCTTTCCTCGTGGATATCACTATCCTCGTCATCAATGACATGTTCTTGGAACTGGCGTTCCAAAGTGTCCGCCATTGCTTCCGCCTTCTCCAGCGCTGTGTATACTAATGCCGTTTGGCCCGTGTAGTGGTTTTGAACACTGAGTTGGTTGTTTGCGTGCCTTGATTAATTTCCAGAACAGGTCGGGCTGTTGCTCTGCAACGGCGGAGAGTGTTGTTCCAACATTGAGCTTCTGTGTTGTTGCAGGTGTTGCCTCACTTCGTGGGCAAGTCTGTTTGTAATCCGGCGGTCTATCGGGTCGCGATATTTCTTCCAGCGTTTCCTATGGTGGTTTTTTAGTTTAATTAGCTCTGATATGTGTGGTGGAAGGTTTTTTTAGTTCTTGGATCGTGGGTGATCTTTATTGTCGCCTTCTTTAGGTAGTTACAAGGATATCTATTTGCCTTTCGATTTCCTGTTTATTAATCTGAAAAGGCTGTTCAGTTATGTGAGAGCTTATAAGTTCTTTGTATTTCTGCCAGTTAGTGGTTAGAGAGAATTTTTTACTCTCAGTTCGGCATACAGCTGCATCTATACATAGTACCACCGGGTTGTGGTCGGAATCGAGGTCATTGTATACAGTGGATGCAGCAGACCAGGTGATATTTTGAACACGAAATATGTCCAAGATATCAGGCCTGAGTCTGGAGTCCCTGTGAAAGTGCGAGGGTTCGTCAGGCGCCACTACAGTCACCTGGGGGTGTTTTTCGGCAAAGTCGTACAGAGTGCGGCCGCTACTGTTAGTTGTGTTGCATCCTCACGTGCGAGATTTGCGTTAAAGTCACCCCCGAGGATTATTCTGTCGGCTGTGGTCAGTGCTACCAGGTCGGCCTCTGGCATTTTCCTGCCGGGCGGGTGGTACACTGCTATGAATCTAATTGCCTGCCCATTTATTGCGACCTCAGCAGCTGTAGCTTCTACACGCTCGAGCGCAGGTAAATCAATTGATCTGTGTGCAAGGCGTTTTTTATGAGGATTGCTGTTCCTCCCCCTGTCCGGTTTGGTCCTGTCGGTACGGTAAATAGCGTAGTTCCTCACCTGGAATCTGTGCCCCGCATGCAGGTGGGTTTCGCTGAGTAGGGCTATATCTATATTGTGTTCCTCTAGGACTAATTCTAGCGTGTGTTTTTGGCCGAGAATGCCATCGGCATTCCACGTCATAATATTTAGGTTTTTTAGTTTATTTTGCGCCATCGATAAGGTTTGAGAAAGTTATACAATAACCATTATTTTTGAGTCTATGTCTGGTGCGTGTTTGAAGTCTTGATAGCGGTTTTGAAGGTCTGTAAGTAATCCTCTGCAGAAGTAAAGTATTTCCCGGAAGTCTGATAGAGGGGATGATGAGCTGCTGGGGCTTGCGAGGAGGGGGGGGGAGGTCTCTTCACCTGCCTGGCGGGTTGGATGTAGTATCATGCTGGTAGAATTGAATTAGAGTTGTTGGCTGTTAGAAGTTCATTGTTGTTGTGGTCGATGTATGCTGCTCAGGGCTAGGTAGTGTTGTTAGGAAGAGGGGAAACTGTGAAGTTTCAAGTTGAAAGTTGTTGGTTGCTTTGTTGGAGTCATTGGGTGAGTCAGATGAGTTTTTGTTCTCTTTTTGTTGTTTCTTTCGTTCTTCACGAGCTTTTTTGACTTCTAGGCTTTTCTTTAGGATTTCCTGGTAGGTAGGACATTTCCTGTAGCTCGCGGGTGGGAACCATTGACAATTAGCACATTTGGGTGGTTCTTCCGGTTTTTTTTGGCAAGTTTTTGTGAGATGGGCGCCTCCGCATTTAACACAGCGTGGTGTAATGTGACAGTTTTTAGACCCGTGGCCAAAATTCTGGACATGAATGACATTGAATGGGGCCATTCGGTGCCCTGTAGGCCTCTACCCTCACCTTGAGGCGGAGAATATATTGCACATTGTATATCTCAGCCGCTTCTGCCGAGCGTATAGCTGGACAAGAAACTAGTGGCAGCGGTTTTCTGATACCTTCAGGGGTAGGTGGTGGACATTTGGTGCACGTCGTGCACAGGAAGCTTTTTTAGCAATTAGTCGTCATGAAGTTCTTCATCGCGAGATGTCAAGTAGGTAGATCTCTGATAACTACTTTGATGATTTTTAAAGGATCCTCGTCATAGGTGTGGTACTGGTAAGTTTCTAATGTTCATAGCTTGTAAAGGAATTTGAAGTCTCTTAAGTTGGAAGCCTGGTATTTAATGCTTTTACCGCGGTAGCAGTGTGCAAGTCGCCTGTTAGTCCTTTCTCTATTTCTTTTACTGAATGCCATGTATCCAGTTGTTTGGTAGCAGAATATGGGCGGGACTCGGTCCCGTTGGCTTGGTGGAGGGGGGGGGGGGGGGGGGGGGGGGGGGGGGGGGGGGGGGGGGGGGGGGGGGGGGGGGTAGGTACTGATTCTGGAGCATTGTCTAGAGTTTCAAATCTGTTTGAAGTGGGAATATGAATGTGGATGTTTCATTGGAAGTTATTTCTGTATCAGACTCACTGTCATTTTGTGGTAGTGCAAGAAATGACCCCTCTGGTACTGAACCCTGGTCTGTCTGAGCAGTGGTTTGTTTGGTCTGTTTTGGTGAAGATTGGGATTTTCTCTTGTTGCTGCGGATACCCATATTCGGGCCGCCGCGGATTGTACTAGTCAAGGGTGGTCCGATTTCGTCAGTCTGTCTGTCAGAGAGTGTCACTTCAGCCTTTCGTTTACACCTGAAGGTATCAGGGCCTGAAAGCGACCCTACACAGCGCGCCTGGGGGTTCCGCTCAAAGAGCGGGCCGTGAGGCGGTAAAACCCTATAGCTAGGTGGAGAGTAATAGTCGGTCTGTTTGTTAATAGTCTGCCTAATTGGTCAGACGACAAAAATTTGCTTGTACGGCGAGTCCCACGGCGACGGCGAGCGTCGAATCGGCGTAGTCCAGCACGCAAGCAAGCGAGAGCACCAGAGCGACGACAAGGCACACCAGCGCAAAGCAAAAAAGATGCTCGCAGCTCGAGAGCAGAACCATGAATGGCGGGGGATGAACTCGGAATACTATCAGTACAACGCTGTTTATATCTACGCCTGGTTCCGCAACCGACCAATCGCAGTAAAGGAATAGTTACGTCATTGGAGTCAGCCAATTGGAAGTCGACAACGTTCCTGGCTCGTTCAGTTCCGCTATTCAGTCCAGTTTCTGTTGTTCCTTCAGACACAACAGTCCTGATGATGGCGGCAGTGAAAGTCGCCGAAAGCTTGACAATAGAAAATGTAATTCGGCGGCAAACCCGAGAAGAATTTATATCGAAGATACGCCGAGAAAAACTTATATCTCATACTCTATTCCAATCCTCTGATAAGCAGCAAGAATCCAAACTCATTTTAAGTAAAATTTTATCATCGTTTCACACAATTTTTAATAAATAAATCTGTTCTAATATTATTTAAACCAGCCCCTTTACGTTTTTTTAGCTCCTTTAGTTCCTTCATAATTTCATGAGAATTTATTTCAAATTTTGTGGTTTCCTTTTTTATACTTTTAATAAGACTCTCCTCTCATGCATTCCCTCCCAGCACTGGTTGATAGTCCCTAGTTGTCTCAATAAACCAGTCACTCAATATCTCTGCAATTTTAAAATCCTCAGCGACTTCAACCCCTTTCTTATCTACAATAGTCTGAATTCCTTCGCTTCCCCTCAGTTTTCTACCATAGGCGTACAAAATTTCTAGATGCAGCATTCAGTAGTCCTCCAGCACCCACTTTATAAACCCATTCTTTACTTCTCTCTTTGCTCTTATTAATTGCTTCTTTAGTTGTTTTAAGTATTCCCTCATTAACATTCTCACCTCCCTATTGTAGTGTGTAGGTTCTGTACTTCTCTTTGTTTTCTGCTTTGGAATAAAAAATCTCCTCACCCTTTCCTCAAAGATTTGTAGACTTCTATTAGAGACAAAGGGTTAGTGTAACCAAATCATATTTTTTCGTTAATAATTAGATTTTTACCATATTAACTCCTTTCAGTGTTAGTTTTATTTGCAGACAAGGCAGAGGATTTCAAGAAATCAGCTGTTGGTAATAAGTAGTTTCCAGAATGTTTTGCAATACTACAGTCAACTGAGAAAACCTCCAGTCTTATGGTAATACTACAGTTTGACAACTAATTGGTGATGATATCAGAGGACACCTTATTAAGACTATTGAAAATTCCTGTGGCCCATCATGTCCATAGTATGATTCATTCAAATTGTGTCCATGAAATTTATAATATTCCATGTTAGTGGAACTGAAACCAACGCATGGTGTAAAAATATAACTACAGAAATATCAATCTCTTAGTATTTGGTGATACAGTTCTGATCAGCTTATTGCCCACTTAGAACTAGAGGTAAATTTCAACAGCAAGAATTTTTTCTGTTGTATGTTTCTTTGTACTATTTAACCTTAGTTATTTACATCTGGAAATGTGTTACAGAATAATTAAAAAACATGTATCATCAATATTGCACCATCTTGTTGTAATATTAAAATTTCAAACCTTGATTTTCATATAGTAAGAGCAACACTTGCTTGCAAGTGGAGATTGTAAAAAAAATGGTCTGTTTATTATATTTTTCATCAGCTAGTATGTGTTGTGTTGATAGTAGATGTTGTCAAACTCATTTTATCTGCCACATGCACATGACATGTGGGCAAGACAATGCTAGTCTCTCGAGTGTTCCTATATGATCTCAATAACTTTTAGATACATTATAGTAGACTTAAATGTAACCTTGGAGTGTTTTAATTTATTTTATTTTTGAGTGTAGGAAAACATATTTATGACATGAAATAGTCCGCAAACATTTTTGGGGGTGTAAATGAAAATTTAATATCGGAAAAAAATCCGTCAAACTCATTGAGGATTTTGTTTTCAGATTGTGTATTAAATTGAATTCCTTATATAACTAGTATTTTAAGGCTTGAGTTATTGTCACAAACATTTGTGTTATATTGATTTCACTAAAAAAGTATAGATTTGTCAAGTGCACACTAAAGATACTATACACCAATTTTGTAATAAATTTGCTACAAGAACAAAAATGCAAAAACTTTTTTTTTTTTTAAAAAAATAGGCTATAACAAGTAATTTTTAACTATAGTTCATTACTCGAATTGACTTTAAATGATACATCAAAAAATCTGTTGAAAAGAATAGCAAGTATCTTATACTGAAGTTGTATTATCAGGGGATTCCAGACCAGATGGTGAAGATAATTCAAAGCTATCTGGTAGGTAGAACTTCCAGCGTACGAGTTGGCAGCGCCCTATCTTCTCGCCGTCCAATACGTGTCGTAGCTCCACAAGGTTTAGTGCTGGGAACTATATTGTACAGATTGTACACAGCGAACATTCCAGCATAGGCCAGCGTACACACTGTTCTGTATGCCAACGATACGATACGTTCTTAGCCCATCATCGCAACAAGGCAATAACAACAAGAAAGCTGCAAGAAGTACTGCAAGAGACTGAGGAGTGGGCACGAAAGTGGCGTATCACCATCGACGCTACGCAAACCCCATCTGTGATGATACTCCGGTGACTCATAAAACCTCAAACGTGTGATAATTCTCCACAAAAATTACATCTGGCTGCAGCCAAAGGACGGACAATTTACTGCAGTGTGGTATAGTAGTGCGCTTGCCGCTGCGCGGCCATCATTACCAGACTACAGGACTATGCAGGAGAGAGCTCTTCGAAGAGCTCTCAACATAACAGAATGATTTTCAACTAGAGACCTGCACGCAGCCGAAGGCATACCATCTGAGGTAAGATACCACGTTTGGCCAGATCCTTCTACAGAGAAGAACAAAGGTAACAGAGCCTAATGGGCATCCGCTACTGAAGACCATTCTCAATTTTTGAACAACAATGAAGAAACAGAGAAGAAATACCAGAAGTAAAGTGGCTAGTATATAAGAAGTTTGAATGAGATGTCTTCGAACAACAACCTACACCACAAACTGTCTATCAACATCAGAAAATGCAGAGGGATGACAGTCCGCCTAAGTCTTCTGATTCATCTGAGATTCAGTCTGCAGAAAAGTCTGTTTGGATCATCATACTAGTTGAATGCTAGAGATATTAAACGTCTTACTGTTGGACTGCAGACGATACAAAATTTCGCTACAGTGTTAATGCTATAAAAAGTTGAACGCATCTGAATCTAACAAATGCAGTATTATGTATGCTGATCCAGGAATTGTCTCTCGTCTTTTGTGCAACAATCCTTACTACGTCCACACGAGAGTTACAATCGGTGACCACTTCGCCTCTGGCCAAATTGTGTATCAGACACACCAACTATATACTTTTCCGTAGAACGAAACCTGCCGGCGGAGTTTTAATCTGCGAATCAACGTGGTGGAATTTTCTCTGCGGTGACTGGCTTCTTGCCCATCAAGAAAACATGGAGCCACAAAGTTGCAAAGAGTTTATGGGCATACTTTCTAACAAAGTGTTATGCGACATTTATTGCGCCCAAGTTCTAAAACCAATTGTTACTCATACCTCTAATTTTTTGAGACTCAAGAGACACATTTCATCACTGGACTATACTTTTTTAAGAGCGTGACTCTCTACATATAACATTTATTTCTCTTCGATGATATTAAAAGAACAATTTTTTTAATATTGGCAAAAAGGCAATACTCGTATACCCAAGAAAAACGCATTTAGGCATTACATCAAGTGACAGTGATCACACAGTAATAAATACGTAGTGATGATAACGTAATGTGATGTCGGAGTGTTCTTTTAAGTCTGCGGTCTGTTTTTTGTTCAAGCGAGCACCGTATCAACATGTCTTTTCTGACCTGAAAATTCTCGCAAGCCGATTAATTTTATTTTTATGTACTGTATGTATTTTGGTAGGTAACTCCGCACCGTTTCTTTTCCGATCGGAAATTAGTTGTAATAATTTAACGAAACTTCAGAGCGAATGAATGCAGAATCAACAAGCTGTATTCCACATTTATTCCTAATTTATGTTAGATGTTAAGCAAAATCATATTATATCTTATTTCATTACTTTTCCATTTGTTTTTCCGATCAGTTAGCAATTGAAATTACATTTTCAATCCCACACATAGAATTATAAAATATATGTAATAATTGCGATTACCGGTGTACACGCTCCATTTTTCTTAAGAGAATTTCTACGCTATCATAGTGTGACAGAGTGTTCATAAGACAGATACGCGACGGCTTAGGGGAAGAATCCATTGTATTACTTGTTTCTTACTATTTCGTGGGTCTTGCTTACACTTTCGCTTGAACAACAAAATGAAGAAGTGTGGAAACGATATTTTCAATTCCACAAAATTCTACAGAGCCCAGCTTTTATGAGCCATTCAGTACGAAATATAAATATGATCTAATAATTATCACTCGAATTATCATATACACCAAACTTACGAGATACTTCAATTATTTTTAAGTCGTTATCCAATTTTTAACCACATGTAAGACAGGTTCTATTGCAATATTGTGTTTCTTTTGCCTGCTATTACTTGACGTGATTTTTGCAGTCGACAGTCACTATCCAGTGGCGTAGCTAGCGTGGGTGACACCCGGGGCTGTTATCGATGGTGTCACCCCTTGAAAACTTAAATTCAAAATTAAGTAAAATATAATATATTGTAAGTGTAAAATATGATATTAATAAAATATAGTTAAATAAACATTTATTGTTATTAAATAATTATAGTTAATAAAATTGTAATATTAACATCATTTAAAAAATACACAAATAAACTAAAAACAATTGGTTTCACAATGCCCTCTTTTTAGCTTTAACACCTGCAAACTCGTAAATCACATCTTCAAAATTATCAATTTGAGTTACTTCATGTTCAAGATTTAAGCCACGTGTTGATCGAAAGTGGTTTTAGATTAATTTTTAACTCCTCTGAAGATCGGGCCCGTCATTGGATTGGTTTATGTTTTGCCGGTGCGGATCATTGTCGCCCTGCTGGATGTGGAGAAGCGCATAGAGAGAGTTCGGAAATTTCCCTTCCTCTACGACCAAATGTTGTTTTCATGTTATTATTTGCCTTAAAAAAAGTATTATCAAAGCTTTGCCAGAGTTGAGATCTTGCAGAATAACCCATTTGGAGGGTACGATAAATAAACTTTGGCTATGTTTCTTTGTATTTAATTTTCTTTGCTTCCAAACTTCCTTCATTCATTGAGAGTGTTGTTACTTTTTTCCTGGGTCCATTTCCTTCCCTTTATGTATTTCTGTCTCTCCTGAAAACCTGCCTTGTGATTTACTTCTCTAAAAAGTGTTCTGTTATCGATTATATCTGCTTTCACTCCAGCATTTTTGATGTCCTTTTCAGTTTCAGTGAACCATGTGGGTTTGGATTTGTATTTGTTCAGTAAGGTGAAGATCTGTTTTGTTAGTCTATTACTATCCATTCTGTATATGTGCCCGTAAAATTTCAGTCTTCTTTTCCTCATTATAACTGTTAATTTTTCTATTTTCGAATATAGTTGTAGGTTTGGTCTTAATTTGTATTCAGCATTACTATTAGGTTTGGGTCCCAGTATTTTTCTCAAGATTCTTCTTTCTAATTTTTCCAGTTTTTCAAGATCCCCATATCTTGTTAGCTTAACCGTTTCTGGTCTAACCACTGCTTGATAGTGCCTAAATTTTGTGTTCGATGATAAGGATTTTTTAACAGACTTCAAAAAAAGGAGGAGGTTCTCAATTCATCTGTATTTTTTTTCTTTTTTTTGTATTTATGTTCAGCGATATCTTCGCCAATTTTTAACCGATTTAAATTAATTTTTTTTAGTGGATAGGATATACCTCCAAAGTGGTCCCATATGAATTTCGTTGAGAAACCACCCTTTCTACCCCCTTCCACCCCTTAATTTTTTTACAAATCCACATTTTTTATTAGATCTCGATGAAACTTTGGACATATATAGCCAAAAATAAAGAGAAAAATGCTGTCAACTTTTGGTTTAAAAAACTGAACCCCTATCCCCCTATCCTCCCCCTTAATTTTTGTCAATTTTCTTTATTCAAAGCTACAGTCGACACCATTTAACTGACCTCCATTAATGTTGGCAATTACATGTAGTTTTTCATGGAGAAGGTTTCTGGCCAAAAAATATAAAAAAACCACCCCTCTACCCTTTACACCCCTTAATTTTATAGAAACCTACATTTCTTATCTGATTTTTATTAACTTTGCCCATGTATACTTTAAAACAAGGAGAAAAATCCTGTCAACATTTGGTCTGCCAAAGCTCAACCCCCTCCCTCCTTCCACCACTTTAATTATTGTCAATGTTCTTCATAAAAAACCTACACTCGACACCATTTGACCGATTATCATCAAAGTTGGCATATACATGTAATTTTTCATGGAGAATCTGACCAAAAAAATAAATAAATAAAAAACCACCACTCTGCCCTTTACACCCCCTAATTTTTATACAAACCCACATTTTGTATCCAATTTCGATGAAACTTTGGACATGTATAGTCAAAAATAAAGAGAAAAATACTGTCAACTTTTGGTTTGAAAAAAAAACTGAAGCCCTCTTCCCCTACCCACCCCATAAATTTTTACCAATTTTCTTTATACAAAGCTAAAGTCGACACCATTTAACTGGTCTCCATTAAAGTTGGCATATATATGTAATTTTTCATGGAGAAGGTTTCTGACAAAAAAATTTAAATAAATAATAAAACCACCTCATATCTCCGTTTACACCCATTAATTTTATAGAAATCTACATTTCTTATCTGATTTTTATTGAACTTTGCCTATGTATACTTTAAAACAAAGAGAAAAATCTTGTCAACATTTGGTTTGCCAAAGCTCAACCCCTTTCCCTCCTTCAACCCCATTAACTTTTTTCAATGTTCTTTATAAAAAGCAACAGTCGCGATCGTTTGACCGATTACCATGAAAGTTGGTGTTTATATGTATTTTTTCACGAAGAAGGTGAAAGCCTTCTGGTGGATTATTGATTTTAATTAAAAGTCACTAATCTAAACACAAACAATTGTTAATTAAATAAAAGGTTCTTTAAGCAGCGGTCGCCAGGTTTAGGTACTGTTCTCCATCGGGATAATTAAATGAGAGAATCACACAGTTTAGGGTGAACATCTACTCAAAAAACTTTATTCTAGTTCATTAACCTCTGCCACTATACCGACGGAAAGTACCACCACCAAACAATATATCAACAATGAATCGGACTTCTTCGAAAACTACAGATTCGTGGGATAAGAGAGGTTGACTTACAAAATAGTCTCCCACATTCACTATCGTCCTCTTAACGCTATACTGTCACTTGAAAACACAGCATTCCCTTTAAAACAGTGAGTTCCACATAATACAAGAGTCCATCATCCACTTCACCGAAGTTTTCACAATTTCAACTATTAGACCGAAAAATGTTCCTGTGTCAGACCTTCACCTGACGGAGGTCAAAGACTCACTCCTATACCAAGACAACATAACATTAACACACGACGTCTGCCACAGATACTATTGCAGGGCACAGACGTTTGTTATGTTACAAAGGTATCTGGCCAAAAGATCTAAAAACCACCCCCCTCTGCCAATTAAACCCCTTAATTTTTATAAACAACCACAGTTTTATCCGGTTTAGACAGAACTTAGCAAATTTTTACTATAAAACAAAGAGAAAAATAATGCCAACTATTGGTTTACAAAACTTGAACCCCTCTCCCCGTTTCCACCCCCTTGATTTTTGTCAATTTCGTTTTAGAAAGCTACAGTAGACACCATTTGATCCATCTTTATGAAAGTTGGCACATATATATGTAATTTTTTATGGATAAGATTTCTGACAAAAAATCAGAACAAAAAAAAACTACCCTATCTCCCCTTAATATTTGTACAAAAGCCACATTTTAATCCGATTCAGTGGAACTTCGCATGCGTATACTTTAAAACGAGTAGAAAAAGAAAAATACTGTCCACATAACTTTCACAAAAACGTAAACCCTATCCCCCTTTCTATCCCTTTAATTACTGTCAATGTACTGTATATTATACACAGCTACCGTTTCTTTCTGATTTTGAAGGATGTATGCACATGAATACTGCAAAACAAACAGCAAAATGCTATCTACATTTGGTTTCGAGAGTCCAAACTCCGATCCTTCGTTTCCATCCTTTAATCTACAATTTCTATCCGATTCTGAAGGAAATATGCACACGTATACTTTAAATCATACATAACAATTGTGTTTAAATTAGGTTGCAGAAGCCCAACCCCTCTTCCCTTCTACCCCCACCCCGCCTAATTTCCAATGTTCTTTATAGATATCCACAGTTTTATCAGATTTCCATGGAACACTGCACATGTATACTTAAAAACAAAGAGAAACATAGTGTCTACATTCTGTTTACAAAACCCTACCACTCACTCCCTTACCCCATTTAATTTTTGCAGATGTTCTTATCTGGTTTCGATGGAAATTTGCACATGTATACTTTAAAACAAAGAGAAAAATACTGACCACACTGGCTTTACAGAAACCAAACTACTCTTCGTCTCCACACCTCTTAATTGTTTTTTATACAAACCTACAGTTTTATCTGATGTCAATAGAAATTTACAAATGTATACTTTAAATCAATCAGAAAAAGCAGTCTACATTTGGTATACAAAAGCCCAATCACTCTTCCTCCTTACCCTCACTCCTTTTAATTTCCAATGTTCTTTACAAAAATCCACAGTTTTAAATCCCGTCAAAATCAGTTAAGCTATTTTTAAGTCATGGCATAATATTTATAAAATAATTGTGTCATATTGTATCAACATATACTTCAGATTTCAACTTGAATCCCAAGTTTTCACGGTGTGAAAACCAATTAAAAATCTATATTTTCTATGTGATGCCGGAGCAAACAGATATATTCCAAAGACAGATTTCTGTATGTGGTATGTATTAATGCCCAGATGTTACATGTTTCGGTTTTCGACCAGCAGCTTTAACAGATGTTATAATACGATCGAAACATAGCCTGAACCAAAATGTAAACTGACATTCCTTAACACAACACCCAATTCACCCCGTTCTGGAAGTTTTTGTGGTATATAAAGACAGAATTGTTCTTTGAAAGCAAGCGCTTTAATCCTTGAGCTATCCAGTTCGCAAAATGGGAACTGCTGCGGCATATTAAAATACACAACAAACTATAATACCACTAAAAATTTAAAAATAAAATAATTGTTTAAAAAACATATAAAAAAAGCACTAAAAATTTTTAAAATAACTTTATACTTTGTTTCGGAGAAAGTAAATCTAAATGGACAATATTTTACATTACTGTCATTGAAATTTTTACATTAATTATTTATTTTTGGAGTCGGTGCCAGCGAAAGCAAGAAAAACAAAAAGATAAAAACACTAATCAATAACAATTACACATAAAAATCATGTTACTGCTTACGTACAATTAATGCTAGAAACATGTTTCAACAAAACTGAAACATACAGATGAGACGCCGATATTATACTATCTGTAAATCGTTACTGCATGATGCCGCCTACCAACGGACACTGTAGCGCCAGAGTTATGCCTGGATGACCAATAAGGCCGAGCCACAGATTAAAATACGGTACTGTTAATTT
>JARYHS010014696.1:0-26006 GCA_031002005.1 Vandiemenella viatica
ATGAATCATTCCAGGTCAGCCCTCACGAACCCCTAACTGATTACAACTACATGAGAATCTTGCGACTAAATCACACGCGCCCGAAAAGTTCTAAGATGTCTGCCGGAATGGATGTATTTCCCGGTATCGACTCGTCGCCTAGGCCTACATCTCGCGCCAAACCACTCATCAAACCGACGTGGCAACGGCCCAAGCGATCACAATCAACTGCCGACTTCCCCCACCATCGGGGTGCTTTTATAACTTCGGCGTGTGAATCCAGAAATAACTAGTTTCTCACCAAGTCACGGACTTTCCTCGGGATTCGTTCACGTCCAATTGACTTGATTACAAACATCAAAATTGATTCTAGTCAATATCGCAGTATCTATGATAATTGGGTATAAAAACTTATTTTCCTGATGAATCTTGAATTTTCTCTCCTGTCTAAAGTATTCGCGGTATCGAGCTGAAACAACTTTTAAAATGATTTACTCCTTCTCCTCTTTATTTTAATATGGAGGTACACCTATTTACAATTTTCCAACAGGGTGAAATGAAAAATGTTTGTACTACGGGTAATTTAAATGAATTAATATCTCCTAAAATACTGAACTTACAGCCTTTAAAAATGTTTTAAACGACTCTACATCGAATTTCCAATAAGGGGGTGATACTGTCCCCCTACAATAACATTTCTTCAATAGTTTTTCTATGGTTTGAAATACTGGTTATTTTTCTGTATAATTCTAATTTTGATCACTTCGCGTCAACGGAAGTCGTCCATTTCCATGTATTAGTCATTTATTTATTTAATTTACCTTTTCTGATCATGATAAAAAATACTACGAGAATCCTAACAACAATTACCGTACTGTTTTATGCTCAGAAAAAATTCTCTTTTGTCCTTCTAAAGATTCGTCAGCAATGACCTCATTGTAGGCCCAATCCTCAAAATCTTCCAAACCTGTCCCTTAAATCTTAGCTATGTCTCTCGAACTTTCCTATCATCTTTATATATATATATATATAGACTTGTGTTTTCCCATACCTCACTTTTCAGCCACCACTACCTATCACAGCTCACTGGTCATTGTGTGTGGAAGTAGCATGGAGTTTCCTGTCGTGCACAACGTTGGCCAAATGTCGATAGCTGTGGGGATGTGGGAGATATGATGGTTAAAAGTGGTCGATGCAGGACATTTTCGTATTTCGATCAAAGACATGTGTCTCCGTGTATGTCATCCTGCTGCCACAACTATGTAGCATAAACCATTGGTGTTTGTGTGTGATAGTGGTATCGAGTCTCCCATCGTGCACTATGGTGGTTAGATATCGGTAGCTGTCAGTCAAAATTCTTTATAACACGAACAAAGTCGTGGGTACCAGCAAGTACATATATAAAAATAGACGTGTGTTTTCCAATATTTCACTTTTCAGCCACCACTACCTAGCACAGATCACTGGTGTTTGTGTGTGGAAGTAGCATCGTGTTTCCTTTCGTGCACAACGTTGGCCGAATGCCGATAGCTGTGGGGATGTGGGAGATATGATGATTAAAGTTCGTCAATACAGGGCGTTTTAATATTTCAACCAAAAATTTGTATCTCCTTCTGCTTCTCTTTTCTGCCACAACTACATAGCATAGACCACTGGTGTTGATGTGTGGTGGTAGAAGCGTGTCTCCTGTCTTGCACTATGGTTGTTAGATGTTGGTAACTATGGGGGTATGGGAGATATGGTGGTTGAAATTGGTCGACCTGCGGCTCTTTCATATTTCTGCCAAAGAAGCATGTGTCTTGGTGTATCACTTTTCAGCGAAAACTATCTATCGCAGCTCACTGGCGTTTGTGTGTGGTAGTAACACGGAGTCACCTTTCGATCACAACGTTGGCCGGATTTTAGTAACTGTGGGAGTGTGGGAGATATGGTGTTTGAAAGTGGCCGATCAAGAATATTTTCGTATTTCAACCAAAGACATGTGTGTCCGTATATTTTACTTTCCTGCCTGAACTACATAGCGCAGATGACTGGCGTTTGTGTGTGGTAATAGCATCGAGTCTCCCATCGTGCATTATGGTGGTTAGATGTCGGTCTTGGAGGAAGGAATATATGGAGACGACGCAAGGGAACTTCACCACGCACTGGAGTGAAACTGGGTAGATAGAAGTGGGGTGGGGAGGCCGCCATATTGCTTGGCCGTAGAAACACGGGGAAAAGGCACAAAAACCTCAAGGGAATCATAAGACAACCGTTGGACCGCAATTTGTTGATGAATTATTATGTAACTCGACGAGACAGATCAAAAATGAAGAATAAATGTTTTTGATATCGTGCTTAGTTCTCGAGATATACTGTCTGAAGAGAGAGGAGTTTCAGGTTGAAATTCAGAAGAAACATTTCCTTACTGTCAAATTTGATGATAGATTCTTATAAAACACGACAAGATAGCTCGAATGTGAAGAATACATATTTTCAATATCTCGCTTATTTCTCGAGAAATGCTGTCTCCAAATTGGGGTGGTTAGGTTGGGTAAAGTGAATATTTAGAACTTTTTTTTAAGTAAAAAATATGAACCCTTCAAAATACCTCTTAGCTTCTGAGCTTACTCAGAAGATATTGTACTGTTAGAGGCCTATGTAACTTTGCTAGCAACAGTGGATTTATAGTCTTACCATACATCAGAAGTCAGAACCTTAGATGGGAGTAGTTTACATCGCGATACACATTGTGTCACAAACATAGTGCTCATGAAATTAGTAACAACTAATAATAGATAAATTGTTTGCACCCTTCTGGTACAGGCCGCATTTCAACCTACCAACATTTCGAATTAATATTGCCTTTACAAAATCAAACTATGTGGACAATCTAAACACATGAAATGCATCGCGAACTAGATTTCGGGTAACTACAACGTTTGCTTCATCAAATTTAGTAGTTCACACAGTACAAATTATCACAATTAGTTTCATCGTACACTTTCAGTGTAAACTGAAACTGGACTATAGCATGCACAATCACTGTATGTAAACTTGACCCTGTAAGGAACTAAGCTGCATACCGGGGTTGAGTATCGCCTAAGTACCTTATCTAACAGTCTTGGTGGCACATCACTGTCCAATGAAAGTTTGTTGCATATTTTAATTTAACTTGACCATGTTGCCAGGATACAACAAGAATGCTAACAGGTCGCCACAATATTTAATGACCCAAATATTGAAAAGGTATGGTAACAGCTACAGAAATGAAACAGTTCACTTTCCAAAATTCTTCCAGTTTATTAAAATGAAAATTCAAAGTTCAAACAGCATTCTTAAGTTGCGTAGGCTAATCGAACAATCGATCCAAAAGTTACAGGTTATGGAGAGAGGTAACACCGAACAAACCCCAAAGAAAAGTTACAAGTTCATGTCAAACCAAAGCCACGCCCCTTCCATAATGGCTGACTCCAGAAATGCCAACATAACTCCCGCACTCCAACCTAACGTCGGAATAGCCAACACACCAACACACGCTTAGATCATCTTACTAACAAGACTGCAACCGGAAAAAGACAATAGCGTCACCTCGGCCTCTAATTTATACCTTCGCTGACGTCAGAGCCAGAACGCCGCTTTCTGCCCACACTTTAACGAATTAGATCGGAAATATCTCAGTAACTAAACAGTTATCCAAAACTTTAAGTGTGGCAGTGTTTCGACATATTTAATTGTGAAATAGTGAATATTTAATGAATAATTTTAAGCAACTGGTTTAAAAGTTCCCAGCGTAGAAGTGGACTACTTTCCTACCTGGGGATTTACTATTATGCTGAAAATTCCTACATTTCGTCATTTTATTAATGCCACGATTTATGCAAATTATTTTATTCTCACTGTGATCTACAAAAATTCGCGAGTTTATTGGTGTGATTTTTATTAAGATTGGTGCAGGGAAAGATTAACCACGCTGTAACCAAAGTGTGATTTTTGTTTTAATTTTATAACTTTATTTCTAGGACTTTTATTGCAAATATAAAATTACCACGAGATTCTCTGAATTAAATCGCGTATTCTGAAAGTTGTCTCATCTCTGTATCTACTTTAGATCGGTTGGAAAATATTTCTAAACTCCACACGTGGATGCAATTTTAAGATCTCTATAGCATCGGTTCTATTGCTGGTAATTACTTGAAATAATTATACGTGATCTTAGATTTTTGGTTCTTTCCGGAAATCTACTTTTTATTTTGAATGTCCTCTAGGATTTTGAGATAAAAATTATTTAGAGTGAAGTGCAACTGACGAAGCATTAAAAATTGATTTAAGTTATTTAAACGTCCTGAAACTACGAAATTTTAGTGAATTTATCTTTTAATCGCCTGATTACTTCCTACAATTACTTTATTTGGTTCGAAAGTATGTTAAAACAGTGAAATGCCAAATATTAGAAATTACTTGTGCACTGAACTGGATTATTATGGATTATCATATCAAAGGTTAGTAAAAGGTGTTAATATCACTACAGAAAGTTACTTTAGTTGGTTTATTTGCTATTAAGTTACTTTATTGCTCCTAAAATTGGTTTAAAATGACAAAATGTTCCCCAGTTAGCAATTCCTAAGTCCAAGGTAATATTATTACTGATTGTTTAATTTCCAGTTGACTAAAAGTCTGTTTATTATTATTCAGAGTTTATATTCGGCGTTTAGCAACTACTAAAGGTCTTTACTACATTCAAATTGGTTTAGAAACTACGAAGTTAACTTATATCAAAATCTATTATTTGAAATTGAAGTTGTGGGATTTAATCTCTTTCCTCCCAACCGATGTCTTCTTTTTGTTATTAAAGGTTTATTTAGAGCCTTTATTTAATTATGGGTGCATTTATTATCCCTAAAAGGTTTTATTTAGTGTGATAGGTTACGGTATCTCTATGCCATACAAAGCCTTACTCTCATAACCTAACCATGAAACGAAACTATCTTCTACTACAGAGTAAACTTTCCCTCTAATGTCTAAAGGTGAGAGGCTAGAATTTAACCAAAATTCTAAGATGCTTACATGCCCCCCCGAAGATTGAGGTTATTTTCCCAAGAAAACTAACTGAATATCTTGAAAAATAGAAGAGAAAAAAAATTTAAATTCCCCCAAATGAAATGAATTACTCCCACAAAATCTAACTATCTCTTGTTGGTTCGGTTCTCTCTCCATCATTCATACTCAAAACAAAATATTATCATTTATAACAATCTCAAACTTTAACTCTCTCTCACAAGATTATTACAAAAATTTTCAAACTCATTCACTCTTAAAAGATTGATATTACTGAGAATTTATGATCAAATAACAAAAATGTAAAAATATAAAAAATGATCACAAACTTATAAGCATGTGTGTTCTCACAAAATTGTCGAACTATCAAACATATTATCATATAAAACATAAATTGTGTACATGTAAATTACAAAAGTACATTGACAAATATTATACAAGAAATATTCGATCTGTTTTAAGAAAGAAAAACCTTAAGGTTTAATATTTTATAAGCATAAACATAAGGAACAAAATGGTGTTTTACAAATAATCTTTCTTTACAATTCCATATTGGAAAGTCTTTCGTTCTGTGAACGTCTTTGTTTGCATATTACACTGTTTTATTATGGCCTTACCACCTTCCCCTTTTTACACCTCACACCCTTGCTACATAACTCCCTAAATGGGTGAAAACCCAAGTCCTGAAACGGGCGCAGACTTTAGGCTCGTAACTTATATAAACCAACAGCCTTATGGCTAGTTCTGCCGAGTACAGTCCATCATCCCCGGTTCCTGACGCAGCAGGAGTAGCCTGGGGAAACTCGGTCAGCTAGCTGGTCTGTGAAAGATACAAAACAGAAAACGAAATACGGGAATTAGTGGCGGCCAAATTTGTTCTTAATGACTAACATATACCTAACGGAAAAAATTGAAGATCCAATACAAAAATAGGCTACAAAAGTAAGAGTACAATAATCATGGTAATTACAATGAAATTTCACAAGTTGTAGGAAAATGAAACAAAATTAATTATTTTTCCTAGCAAAGATGGTAATTACAAATAGCAAGAAAAATGAAAAAACAGTACAAGTTATAAGTCCTGTAGTAATTAATGTTACAAGGAAATGATCCAAAGGAATACATATAAAGAAAGTACAAGAAAATACAAGCATATCCATATCAAATTAAAAACATAGTTGAAATGAACTTGGTCCAAGCCAAGTTATTGGATCACTTAACTCAACAGAAGTTGTTACAATCATAAGAAATATTACTTATTAGATTTATTGACATAGTATTATCCCATAAGAAAAGAAACATCTAAAAATGTGTAGGGGAAAATTGTAACTTATAAGGAAACGTAGTTTCCAAGCAGCAGTAGACTGCTGTGTAAGATGAGTGTATTACGTCGGGTATGTTATGATGAAATGTTACAAAAGATTTCTTATGGTAAAGTATCACAACACTAAGTGTGTGTTCACCAGTACACTTGGTGGAAAAAAATCCACATAATCCTTTATAACTATTATAACAACTTATTCTGCAAAAGACAGGTAGGTCCTGGTGATGTGTGGTTATAATGGGGTGTGTGTCCCCTGGAACAATTATCTCAGAATAAAGTCACAGAGAAAAGTTGTATACTCAAATCAGTTATAGTTTAAGGAAAGTTAGTTCAAGTGTTATAGTGTAAATTGTTAATAAATGAACCTTACTCCTCAAATTCTGGAGTGCTTAAGGCCACTATGAAGTGCCTAAGGTGCAATAAACAAAGCACAAAAATCCTCAACCTAAGTTGGGTAAATAAGACAAAGCGAAGAAAGTGTTACTTAAAGTAGAAAATGTATAGGAAGTTTATTATAAAAAGTTTGCTTGAGAGTGGTTTATTTTTACGATAAAAATATTTGAAAGTATGTGTGTATCCTCATCACATTACTAACATCCTTCAACCTTCTTAGTGTACAAGACTATAGGAATTGCTATCCCAAAACCGTTCTACGGTACATAGATAAACACTTAAGACAGTACATAACTTCCAAACTAGCTTTCAATTCATTCTTCAGCAACAAGAATGTAAACTCACATCAGTTTTAATATCATATCTCCAAGATTCCATTATGTGTAACAAACTTGGTCATTTCCGCTTTTTGTCTCTATAGTGTGTTGACTGCTCATGTTTCCTATATATATATATTGTGTATGAAATTGTGTAACTATATGAAATAACAATGACGCCTTATTTTGGTATTTGAGGTCATCCCTAGGTGATGCCTAATGTGTTTTTATATATGTGGTCGCCTTGTTTTGTTACACTGATACATAATAATAATAATGATGGGTGGAAATGCAATTAATAATTATGGGATTCGCAGGTGAGTCTCCGATTCCTGGCCCTAATAATAAATATGGGATTCGCAGGTAAGTCTTTGCTTCCTGGCCCTAATAATAATGGGATTCGCAGGCAGGACTCTATTTCCTGGCCCTATTAATAAAATAATAATAATGCATTCCCCCGAAATGGTACTTTCTTCTCTTCCAGCCTCCCCCAAAAATATAGGAAAACATGTTATATCTCCACCTCTACTTTAACTAGAGCATCAACTTCCTCACTTGCACAAACAACTTTATCCCTTTGACAATCCATCTCAACATCCATAAGTTCCGCCCTTGGTGTCTCAGAAATTCTATCCAATCTAATCTGGCATATGACTTCCCAAGGTAGATGTTCAAATATTATTAGATGGAAGTACCCCTTAGAAAAGTAAAGAGTTGGCAAAACTTCTGGTCCCAATACAACTTCAAAAATCAAACTCAGCTGAGTAAAAGACTCAGATAAACAAATACTAACTGTCAAAAAGGTACAAAAATGAAAAACATTTAAAGTAACACAGGTTGTCTGAGACTGTGTGCAAGCGTAGATTTCCCATGGGTGTACCTGAACAGGAGGATCAGTAGGTTTAAGTTTTAAGACATTCCTCCATTCAGCAAAGAGTGTTGGCCTTCTGTTTGATGGTAAGGGGTTCAACATACTTTTCATCTTTATCCCCCTCCCAAAACAATCATAACTCAAAGTAGTCTTATTGTGCTGGTACAGCATAGACAAGTGAGTTTGTGAAAAAGAAACCCTGTTTTCTTTTACCATACAGAATGCAAAGGGTTTCCTGATAATTATCAGGATAAAATTTAACGAAGTACCCACTGCCTGAAAAATCTGTTACAATCTGAAAAAGAATAAAGTTGAAAAATTGTTTGTCAAGACCACAGTGTTCCCAATTAGGAATAGTAATTTGTGGCAAATCAGTATGAATGTTTTCAGGAAACATTTTCTGAAATAATTGCTGTTTCAGCTTATCCACAAATGTAGGCTTGTATCGCCTTACAAGCTGTTTGGATTTGGAAATATTAGGCTCATATGAGCAAACAGCCTGTGTTGTGGGATCAGCTGATTGTATATTATGAATCTGTTCTTCCATTTGAACAGTAGCGACATCCATAAAATCTTTACTAACACATAAAGTTACTGTTGAATGTTCATTATCATTAATCACTTGTGAAGGCTCCGCCGTAGCAGGCAGAACATCAGTTTCAATATTGACAAGTTCAGATACAATATTATTATATACAACAGGTGGGTCAATGGCCTGTGAAAGATCAGCTGAGGGCTGTACCTGAATTTCAGTTTTGGAAAAATTAGTTGTTTCTACTGCAATAGAATCTAAGTGGTCAGTAGGTGGTAATGGATCAGCTGATGCATTAATGCTAGGTTCTGTCACCTCTATGGGTGCAGAATATGTTTCCGAGTTTCCAAGTAATGGTAATTCTGATGTTCTTAGATCAACAGCTGTTATTCCTTGTTTAACTAGTTGTTCAACCTTGCTTTGACAACCCTGAATATCTGTTTGTGCTTTTTGTACTTGCAAATCCAAAATGGAGACATGTTGCCGTGTTTGTTGTTGTTGCTGATCAATGTTGAGGACCTGTTCATTGAACGATGTCAACTGGACTTTACTATTTACAACTTCCTGTGTAAGGGAGGTAACATCCTCATCAATTCTAGAGACATTTTGTTGTACCTCTGCAATTTGTTGAGCATTTGTCTCAGTGGTGGCAGCTAAATCTTGTACCTTATTGTGCACTTGAACCACATTATTACTTACTGCAGAAACTGTATTGTGTATAGACTTAATAGAGTCAGCTGAAGTGGATACAAACTGTTGTAGATCAGCTGATATTTTGGCAATTGTAGAATCTTGTGTATCAATCCTAGGTACAATTTCCGTTTGAAAATTTGTCCAATGATTGCTTAGAATAGTGGAGTTTTTATAGCATGCATCACTGACTGAATTAAGTTTAATATTAACATTTTCAAGTTGGGTATCTACGTCATGTGCATGTTTGTTAAATGTCTGAAGCATTTCAGTGCGGTGGTCTCGTAACTGTTTTGTAAACTCCTGCTTATTGGCCTCACACGTCTGTTCAGCTTGGGTTAATCTCTTGTCTAGAGACTGTGTTTGTTGTGTGAAAGTCTGTGTTAGTTTTTGTTCCAAAGATTTGTACGAATTGTTAAGGGTGATTCTGAAACTTGATTCTAGTTGTTTCAAATCTTTATTGAATTCATCCTTGTGTTTATCAAGTTTACTAGTAATCTCTTGTTTCAATTGTTGGGAATCTTGTTTTGTTCAGCCAATTGATTATTAAGAAGTTGGAAGTTTTGTTTGAATTGTTGGGAATCTTGTTTTTGTTCTTCAAACTTATTATCAATTCGTTGAAAAAGTGTGGCCATCCAACTGAACTCAGTTGGTATATTGCTTATTGGTGTAGTAGGCTCTGCTTCAGTTGTCTGAGTATCCATTGCAGTGGAGTGTGATGGAAATTGTACACTACCAATCATGGGTTCAGGTGGTGGATGAGTAGTATTTTGTGTTTCAGGTGTGCATTTATCCCCATTATTTTCTGGACCATATCCCCGAAAATCGCTCTCAGAGGTAGTGCGTGAGCCATCACTGTGTACGTTAGTATCAGAATTATGTAATAAATTATACTGTTGCAATTGTGGATTGTCTTCTACATCAGATTCACCTGAATGGAATATAGGAAGCTCAGTACTAGAAACAGGAGTCAAGTTTGCAATTCTTTCTGCTAAATGAGCAACCTGTATAGGGTGGGTCTGCTGAGTATCATGTACAAGTTCCTCCTGAACAGGAATAGTATCAGCAGTAGACTGAAGTGAGGTGTCTGAAGTATTATCAGTCACATTAACATTAAGTTGCATTTGATTACTGAGATGTTCATCAGTCTGTTCAGCAGACTGTGAACCTGGAACATCAGGTTGTTGTGTCATATTTATTAAGCTTCTAGATCTGGTTAGCATAGAATGAATTCTCATATCTCCCCCCACCCCATTACTAGTTCCTAAGCTTCTAACAGGTTTGTCATCATTTGATGCCATAGTTACAATAACAATAAAGAAATACTACCAAGAAAACAATATTAAAGGAATTTGGTTGAATAATACCCAAAAAAAAATATTACAAATCGGTACAGCAGGATATCAGCAAACAGCTGATTCGAAAATTTCAAAGTTCGACGCTTAAAAAATAAACATGAACACAAAAAAAATTGAAATGGAAATTCCCAAAACACAAGAAAGAAATAAAAATAATGAATGCACAAGAATAATATGAATCCCCACTGAAAGCAAAACACTGTAAAAATCGAAGTATCCAAATGTAAACACAGCAAAGACAATCACTGAAGCAGATGGTGAACACAAGTATAGAAAAGAAAAAAAAATTATATCTTTGTTATGGAGTATGTCTCAGCAAATCATCGGCACAGATGTACAATCTCTGTGGTAGTAAAATCTTTGAGTCGCATACAACACCAGCTGGTCGGAAGTATACAGAAAAACAGCTGATCGAAGTTACATATCACCGTAAAGGTCCAAAACACTGTGAATTCACTCGTAGGCACGAAAAAAAAAAAATGAAAAGCCAGGTAAAATTAGGCTGATAGGTAACATAAATTACCCCAAAGTCTTGTCACTCAGTATAATCGAGCACAAGTTTGCCACCGTAATGGCATAAATAATAGTAAAAATGCGGTTACTGTAATTGTAACCTTTGAGTAATATCATAAGATATTTCGGTCAACTATTGATGGAAGGTGACTGATTCTATGCAGCACGAAAAAGAAGGAAGAAACTGCATAGATGATAGAAAAGAATGCTCCCGGCAGGCCTAAACTGTCGCCAGAGTCTAGGATGGAGCGGCCCGATTTCGGATGAAAAACACTTTTACTTAACTTTGTGCAGGCTCGCAGTCCTTTGTCGGCGTGATGAATGGGGCGACTTGGAGTGGCGAAAACCGTGTCGACCGCGCCTCTGGACCCTCGCAGGTCAGCACTCCATGAAGTGAAAGAGGCGTCGGCGGCTGCGAACTCTGCCCTCGGCTGCAGTCGTGCGGTGTTGGTGATGTGGTCAGGTTGGCTGAAGTCGATGTAGGCGTTTCGGAAGAAGATGGTATCCTTGGTTAAAACTCACTGGTATCCGTGATGATCGGTAAACCCTCTCCACAGTTTGAAATTTGAACAAACACGAGCCTTACAGTCCCATGTAAGGAACCAGACCGACACTGGGGTTGGTATCGCCTAAGTACCTTATCTAACTGTCTTGGTAGCACTTCACTGTCCAATGAAAGTTTGTTACATATTTTAATTTAACTTGACCATGTTGCCAGGATACAACAAGAATGCTAACAGGTCGCCACAATATTTAATGACCCAAATATTGAAAAGGTATGGTAACAGCTACAGAAATGAAACAGTTCACTTTCCAAAATTCTTCCAGTTTATTAAAATGAAAATTCAAAGTTCAAACAGCATTCTTAAGTTGCGTAGGCTAATCGAACAATCGATCCAAAAGTTACAGGTTATGGAGAGAGGTAACACCGAACAAACCCCAAAGAAAAGTTACAAGTTCATGTCAAACCAAAGCCACGCCCCTTCCATAATGGCTGACTCCAGAAATGCCAACATAACTCCCGCACTCCAACCTAACGTCGGAATAGCCAACACACCAACACACACTTAGATCATCTTACTAACAAGACTGCAACCCGGAAAAAGGCAATAGCGTCACCTCGGCCTCTAATTTATACCTTCGCTGACGTCAGAGCCAGAACGCCGCTTTCTGCCCACACTTTAACGAATTAGATCGGAAATATCTCAGTAACTAAACAGTTATCCAAGACTTTAAGTGTGGCAGTGTTTCGACATATTTAATTGTGAAATAGTGAATATTTAGTGAATAATTTTAAGCAACTGGTTTAAAAAGTTCCCAGCGTAGGGGTGGACTACTTTCCTACCTGGGGATTTACTATTATGCTGAAAATTTCTACATTTCGTCATTTTATTAATGCCACGATTTATGCAAATTATTTTATTCTCACTGTGATCTACAAAAATTCGCGAGTTTATTGGTGTGATTTTTATTAAGATTGGTGCAGGGAAAGATTAACCACGCTGTAACCAAAGTGTGATTTTTGTTTTAATTTTATAACTTTATTTCTAGGACTTTTATTGCAAATATAAAATTACCACGAGATTCTCTGAATTAAATCGCGTATTCTGAAAGTTGTCTCATCTCTGTATCTACTTTAGATCGGTTGGAAAATATTTCTAAACTCCACACGTGGATGCAATTTTAAGATCTCTATAGCATCGGTTCTATTGCTGGTAATTACTTGAAATAATTATACGTGATCTTAGATTTTTGGTTCTTTCCGGAAATCTACTTTTTATTTTGAATGTCCTCTAGGATTTTGAGATAAAAATTATTTAGAGTGAAGTGCAACTAACGAAGCATAAAAATTGATTTAAGTTATTTAAACGTCCTGGAACTACGAAATTTTAGTGAATTTATCTTCTAATCGCCTGATTACTTCCCTACAATTACTTTATTTGGTTCGAAAGTGTGTTAAAACAGTGAAATGCCAAATATTAGAAATTACTTGTGCACTGAACTGGATTATTATGGATTATCATATCAAAGGTTAGTAAAAGGTGTTAATATCACTACAGAAAGTTACTTTAGTTGGTTTATTTGCTATTAAGTTACTTTATTGCTCCTAAAATTGGTTTAAAATGACAAAATGTTCCCCAGTTAGCAATTCCTAAGTCCAAGGTAATATTATTACTGATTATTTAATTTCCAGTTGACTAAAAGTTTATTTATTATTATTCAGAGTTTATATTCGGCGTTTAGCAACTACTAAAGGTCTTTACTACATTCAAATTGGTTTAGAAACTACGAAGTTAACTTATATCAAAATCTATTATTTGAAATTGAAGTTGTGGGATTTAATCTCTTTCCTCCCAACCTGATGTCTTCTTTTTGTTATTAAAGGTTTATTTAGAGCCTTTATTTAATTATGGGTGCATTTATTATCCCTAAAAGGTTTTATTTAGTGTGATAGGTTACGGTATCTCTATGCCATACAAAGCCTTACTCTCATAACCTAACCATGAAACGAAACTATCTTCTACTACAGAGTAAACTTTCCCTCTAATGTCTAAAGGTGAGAGGCTAGAATTTAACCAAAATTCTAAGATGCTTACAATCAGTTACAAAGGGCACAGAGATCTTGGAGACGACAGTAGGCTGGCCATGTTGCGTGGGTGATAGATAGATAGGTAGGTAGGTAGATAGGTAGATAGATAGATAGATAGATAGATAGATAGATAGATAGATAGATAGATAGATAGATAGATAGATAGATAGAAGCAATGCTCATTTCTTTCTATCCTGCTCTCCTTATCTTATTATAAACTATATCCTCAATTTTCTGCTTCACATATTTAATTTCATCTTCCTTTACAATTATTGCTTTTTGTGACAGACTTTCTTTCCAAAATTTGTTCAGTTCTTACTTTATCTGTCCAATTAAGTTTTAGTATCATACTAAGCACAATATTTCAAATGCTTCAATTTTCATTCTTTATAGTGTTTCTGAAGTCCAAGCTTCCCTTCCTTAAAGCACTTTACTCCAATCATGAAGATTAAGAAATACCTTCCTAAATCATAGGACAGTGTTTGAAATTATTGATTTCTCTTCTTGTAGAAGGTTCTTTTGCTAGTCTATCCTGTGTTTGAGATTAGGAGAGAGCGGGGGAAATACACGCATGCGGGTAATCACACGCAGGCTGAATTACGCATTTTGAATGGCACAGGCTTTGCCCAGTTGGTGCTAAATCCTTCTGGCAGGCGTAACAACTACAGTGCCACCCACTCCAGATATTTTCTGATTGCGTTGTGGCGGTAGTGAAGTGAGTTTTATTTTCAGTGTGTTTGATGTAACTTTTGTCAGCTATATTTTCCAAGGTAAATGCTACCATAAGTTGCTTTAATGCAATTTTTTGCATATCAACTACAAGCCCTAGATGTAACCTTTCATTTAGTTGTAGATTTGTCAAGGTATTTGAACTAAGACTCGAGTTCTGCTTAGGTTAGTCCTTGAACTCACTTTGGGGTATTGGCACGCCGCTCTTTAAGTGCGTGGTATTCCCCCTTCATAATAAAACTAGTTGGTTATATTTTCCATTCCAACGAGTTTTTTTATACTTCAGATTACTAGATATAAAAGAAAAAACCAGAAAGTAAAATGGACCCATGAGGAGCTTCATAACGGTCTTGATGCCACAAAATCAGGAACAAAAATAAGAGAAGTATGGGCTTGTCGAAGTTACTCTTCGTACAAGAATGAAAACGAAAAATGCCAAGGGAAAGATGAAAGATGGAAAACTTGAGTACCGATGTGTTTTGGGTACTAGGTAGACCCATGAAGAATGTAATGGCTGGAACATTTCAAAGCATTACAAGTGTGATGTTTGCTATACAAGAAAATGCACTCCTATAAAAACACTAAAAAAAGTTTACAAAACATCATTATTTTCTTCAATAATGTACTGTTTAGTAGATCTAATTAATAAAATAAACTAACAGAAAATAAAAATAGCATGAATTGTCCATTTTTATGCATTGCTTTGTATTGCGTGTTATTACCCCATATCATGCGTGTAGTCACCCTACAGGGTGGGGAATACCACGCATTTGCACTTTTTTTATTTTAATCATAAAAATTAAGGTAATGTTCATAATTGTATTCCATCATTTGGAATATGTCGAGAAATGTCCATAGTAAAGTATACATTTGTTTTGGTAGATATATAATGATATAATGAACAATTTAAATCGATTTTTCATTAGGTGCCTGTATTTCCCCCACTCTCCCCTACTTGGCCACCAATTGTAATTTTACTTAATAACTAACAGAATTCTCTGGCTATTTCTATCTACAACATTTGATCCTATTTATATTTTCTACTCAGCAACATTGCTCCAATGGCTCTGGCCGTTGTGACTCTATGACTATATCCTGTCTCTGCCAAGAGATCAGCTGGTTTGTTTCTCAATAGTGGAAAACATTTTCGCCAGTCAGGCCTTAGCCAACTGGCTAGGAGGTGTTATCGTGCACAATTCCTAAGTACCATATTAAGTGCTGGTTAAATCCCAAACCTGTCCACTCTGTGTATGAAGTAGGCCAATACAACACTGCTGGTGGTGATTCATACATTGGGTGGGGAAGATAAACATAGAGCACCCTGGTTATCTTTCAGAAGAGTATGCCTGCAGTTTGTTTCACCCCTACCATCCTTCAGCTTCATGATCGTAACATAAACTCCACACTATATATAGCAACAGTCATCTGCTCACATTGTAAGACGAATAGCTTTGCCTTGGGATGGAGGCACTTTGTCTTAGCTTAGACCATGTGTAGCCTTGGATGTCCAGCTACTGCTTTATAATAATGAAGAGGTCGCCACTTAGCTTCATTTTCACCTCAAGCTAGGGAAAGGTATAGGTAATAATGTTCACAAGTCAGTTGTTGTGACAAATTCACTATATTCTTAAAAGAGCTTGCAAATACATTATCTGGACAGCCATCAGACAAAGTCACAGATGAAAAGTTTGTAAGTTCGATTAACCGACTCGAGCCAAACCACACCCCATAGTTCACAGTATAAAATTTCTATAATATATACATCATTTTAAAGGATGACTATCTGTTTTTCTACATAATCACCATTTTGGTCAATGCATTTTTGTAACTGCTGTGACAGTGTTTGTATGCCCAAATCACACCAACTTGCTGCAATGTATTTCAGGAAGCGTCGAGCTTCATCTTGCACCTCTTTAGTGCTGAATCTCCTTCCAGCCAAATGTTCTTTCAGCTTAGGGAAAAGATGGTAATCACTGGATGCCAGGTTTGAACTATAGCTGTGGGTATGCTGATCATATTACAACCAAAGTTTTGCAGAAGACTGACAGTTTGGCAGGCATGTGTTATCATGGCGAACAGCTTACGCCCTTGCTCAACATTTCTCTTCTTTAGTTTGGTTCTGAATTGCATGTCTGAATTTCAGTATTTGCACCAAATATGAAACTGAAAAAACTCAGACAGGCAATTCAAAACTGAAGAAGATAACAGTCATTCACACATCAGCCCTTCAAAAGGACACTCTTCTGCAGAACTTTAGTTGCAATATCATTGCACATCCATGCTTTCATCCAAACTTGGCAGCGCAGTGACAACCACCTTTTCCCTAAGCTGAAAGAACAGTTGGCCAGAATGTGATTCAGCACTGAATAGGAGAAAGACTAAGTTCAATGCTTCCTCAAAGACATGGCTGTGAGTTGTACAAAAACTGTCGAAGTGTTTACAAAAATGCCTCAACCGTAATGGCGATTATGTATAAAAAGAGATAATTGTTCAATCTATAAACTTTTGTATATATTATAGAAAATGTTGTATCTCTAAATACTTTGGAGACCTCACTTTTGGGATTGCCCTCAACATTAAATACTAAGAGAGTTTTCTCTAAGATGTCATTGCTAGTCCTGAGAACTAGCTGTTTACCTTTTTAATAATAAAATTGTAGCACGGGAAGGGTGAAGTAGGAACTTTTCTTTTTAAATTAACTTTTCTTGGGCTTCCAGCTGTGTTTAAATGTCACAGTTATGGGACATTTCAAGTGTCTATCTCTGCCCAAAATTTCAACCAAAAATATAACTGAACAACTGTTAACATGGTGCCGAAGAAATGGTGGAAGCCAAAAGCTGAAAAGCATGATGATCTCATCCACTCTACTGCTCCTTACCAATGCAAAGCTGTTTCAAAATTTTGATAACTGAGTTCTAGCCCACACTAAACTGGTAACCAATGTCCCTGTTAACTAAAGAATTGGTTATTCTGATTTCAACAGCTTTTGTTACAATGCTGTCCTAAAAATCTCCAACCAGAGATAAAATTCTAGCTTCTTTGAAACTAAATATATGTCTCTCTTGAACACTGTGTTCTACCACAGCCAATTTCTCTTCTTGCCCCAGGTAAACTTTTCTTGTGTGCTCGACACACCGCTGTGCTTGTCTCATATAAGCACGGCCACATTCACGAGGTATGTAATAAACACCAGGGGTTCATAATCTTAGGTCATCCTTAATACTGCCAATCATTTTTTTTTTTAAATTTTTTGGGGTGGTCTGAAAATTGTCTTGACTCCATGTTGAGTCAACAGTCTATTTTAGAACTTAGCGACCCAAAAACAGAAGAAAGGCAAGACAGTTGGTATTAATACAATCTTTCTGTCGATCTTCCTTCTTTCTAAACAAAGGACTAATCTGCCCCAATTGTAACCAATATTCAAAAAAGTTCTCTAGCTGTAATCCAATTCACCTAGCTGCAAGGCTATCTTTATCACAAACCCTCCATGCTCTATTAATCACGGTGGTTGAAACAGTGTTGCATTGTGCAGGGTGGTGACAGCTGTTAGCATTTAAATATAAGTCGTTATGGGTAGGCTTACAATCAACAGTGTCCAATTGAACCAATTATAACCAAGGCATTCAGAAATGGCAAGCAACCGTCCTCTTCCAATTCCATGATGAGCTGAATATTTTGACAAAAGGAGGGGGAGGTGGTAAGAAAAACTTTGGGAACTTCTAATCTAGTAGAAAATGAAGCTTTTGTTGTGGTGATCATTAATGTTCATGGGATAGAACACACTGTGTAAAGAAGAAGAGTTGAAAAAATATGCTCTCAACAAATATTATAGGTATTATCATTCTAAAAGTCATGCTGGACTGTTTATTATATTGATTGGTCAAAATCTTCAGTACTAAGCTAACTTTGTACAGAAAAGCATTATTTCCACATAACAGCAAAATACTTCACAACAGCAATTTTAAATAAATTTTGCTCAGATTTCTAGCTCCATAACACAAGCACTATGCATCAAGGTCCCAAAAACGAGTACAAGGCTATTCATTTTTCTGTAATTGTAAGCAGGCTGAAGATATACATGGCAATTTATATCGTTGTTATAAAATAGTGAAAATTTTATTCAGCCTTATTTTCATTTTTGTTTTGTCTTTAATTCATTACACCACTGAAATTACATTACATCCCAATTCCAAAAAATTATTAGGAATATGTGCACATTACTATTCTTTTAACACATGCAGACATACCTGACAGGGAGGAAAGAGGTGGATATTCTCGTCAACATCAGCTGCATATAGAATTTTGGGAACCATCATCTCACCACACTGATACTTTTGGAACAACATATCCAGACCATGTGCAGCTACACCAAGTCCCCGCATCCCCAGCTCGTCTCGTGCATTTGGAGCCCGTTTCTTCCAGAATTCCAATGAAGTAGTAAGTTGTTGTGAGAACAGCACAGGTAGCAGGTAACGACGCCATACACCACAACCAACATGGGCCCACCCGTGGGACAGTCTCGTCAGTCTATGTTCTACCAACAGTTCTACCCACTGCCACCGCACTGTAACACATCATTCTACTTACACTTTTCTCAAAACATCCAACTGTAGTTTATCCAGACCTAAATCTCATTTGTGTCTGTTACTGGAAAGATTAGATTTTTTATATAAATTAAAAAAAGAATTACTGTGTAGACAAGTTAAATGACAAAGGCTAGGGAAAATGACACATCACTGAGCAAAGCTGGAGGGTGTGACGAGTGAGAAACATACAAGACGAACAAAAACATATACAATATTTCGGTTTTACACCTTGTTCATGTGATAGGGTCTGAGTCATATGGTTCAAGAGGTGTACACACACCGAAGTTTACCACATGACTGGCTGGGCAGCAGAAGACAAGTGGGGGGAGGAGGTGTTGGAGGTGAACTGTTAGGAAGTGAACTATTGATATTTCAGGAAAGACTAAGATGATATATAAAGGGATTATTTTGTAAAAGCTATATACGAGGGTGAATCAAATATAAACAAGACTTTATTTTTAAAAATATTATTTTTATTTTAAGTGCAAAAAAGTACATATCTTATTTTTCTACATAATCTCCTGCTTTAGAAACACATTTTTCCCAGCGGATAGGCAGCTTCCCAATTCCTTCCATGTAGAAAGATGCAGGTCGTGTCTGCAGCCAATTGCGCACGTAGGCTTCCACCTCAGCATCACTGTTGAATTTTTGGCCTCCCAAAGCTTCCTTGAGAGGACCAAACACATGAAAGTCACAGGGTGACAGGTCTGTACTGTAAGGAGGGTGGTCCAGTGTCTCCCACCCCAGTTTCTCCAATTTTTCCCTGGTTAAGGCTGCTGTGTGGGGGCGAGCATTGTCATGGAGAATAACCACTTTCCTCATCGGTAGGTCTCGTCTTTTGCGGCGATATGCAAGTCGGACCTCACTCAAAATGTCGCAGTAGTAGGCCGCATTGATTGTCCTGCGCTCATGCAAAAAATCGAGGTGCAGCAAACCACGCTGGTCAAAAAAACCGTAGCCAAAACCTTGCCAGCCGATAGTCGTGACTTGGCTTTCACTGGTCCAGGTTCTCCTTTTTTTCTCCACTTCATACTCGCTTGTTTGGACTCAGGGGTGTAGTGGTGTACCCAAGTTTCATCACAGGTGATGATGTGAGTCAGAAATGGGTCCGCTTCTTCCCGAAATCGTGCCAGAAGACGCTCACACACCTGAAGTCGATTCAATTTCTGTTCTGCTGTGAGAAGGCGAGGAACCCACCTGGCGCACACCTTACGGTACCCAAGCTCCTCTGTGAGTATGGAGTAAGTGCTCCCATAACTTATTCCGACCTTACTTGCAATTTCAGAAGTGGTAAGACGCTTGTCATCTTCAATAAGCCGTCTAACACAGCTGAAGTTGTTCTCTGTAATGCTGGTGCGGGGTCTGCGATTATGGCTCTCATTTTCAACATGATGACGACCATCCACAAACTGTTTATGCCATGCAAACACTCTGGCTCGTGACAGTGTCTCTTTCCCAAACTGGGCAGTCAATCTCCTCAAGATTTCTGCCGGTTTTACGCCTTCTGCAGCGAGAAACTTGATTATAACACGTTGCGCAATCGACGAGTGTACCTCTTGCTCCGACATCGTGACGGTTGGCACTGAGCGAGTCGAGGGGGGGGGGGGGCTAACGGTCTTCCCCCACTCCTGACAAACCTACCTATCGCCAAACGAAGCGGGAACGTTCTCCCACCACTATTGCGCCCGAACGGCCGAAAGTCTTGTTTATATTTGATTCACCCTCTTATTTTCAAATTTTTTACAAAACAACCTTTACATCGTTGTTATAAACCATACATTTGTCCCACCCGTGCTTCCACTGTTTGAAACATTTCCTGTAGTCATCTTTAGAAATGGCTGACAGCTCCTTCCTCATTTTTTCTTGACATCTTCATTGTTGTCAAATTGGTGTCCTTTCATGCACCTTTTCACGCGTTAAAATAATAAAAAGACACAAGGAGCCAGTTCAGGTGAGTAAGGTGCATGGGGCAGAGGAACCATACCATTTTCAGCCAAAAACTTCCCAACAGACAGCTGTGTGTGCAGGTGCATTGTTGTCGTTGAAGAACCAGTCTCCTGTCTGCCGCAAATCAGGTCTTTTTTGATGAACACTGTTGTGTAATCTTCTTAAAACTTCCAAATAAAAGGTTTGATTGTCAGTCTGATGTGGAGGAGCAAAAAAGCAAATGAGCATTGTTTTGATGTTCAATTTGACCTAACAATATTTTTTTGGATGGGATGACAATGACATCTTCCATTGGCTTAACTGTTGATTTGTTTCTGGGTCATAACCATAGCACCATGACTCATCATCAGTAACGACCTTTGACAAAAAATCTGGATCAATGGGTCAAAAGATAGAATTTTATTGGTGGTTGAGGCCTGGTGGATGTTTGGTATCCAGGATATTTTGGTATGCAAGTTTCCATCTCCGAAGTTCTGAAGCAGCCGTGGTTTCAGGGAAAACTCTGATTGCTCTCACAGTGAAGCAGTCATTGAGGTTGTTAGAACTCGGTCTATATTACATGAAGAAGGTGTAAAACAAAATGTCATATGTGCTCCGATTGTCTCTTATGTTTTTCACCTGTCGCAGTCTTCAACTTTGGTGTGTGATGAGTCGTTTTCCCTGTCCTTTGTTATTTATATTGCCTAAAAGTTGTTTCCTTTTTGCTTAATATCATTATTATGTAGACAAGTTAAACTAACATGGCAGAAATCTCTTTACAGGTTAGATTTTTTTTTATCAATACAATCTTCTAGTTATTATGAATGAAATATTGAATGTAAGTTTATCACATCATTCACTATAATTAAATACATGATAAAAGCAGCAGGCCTTGTACTGGAGGGCGGAAAGGGAAGAAAAATTATTTACTTATTTTAATTCACATTTTGTTCTCCTCTCAATATGGGCCACTTGTAGCATTTCACACTTGTGAAAAATCTTCCATAACCAGATATTTTTATGAAAGGTATCTTTAAGAAAGGTTGTACGCATTGTGCAAGGTGTCCTCTTGTAAACCATTCAGTGGTACTGTAACTTCAAAATGCAATCATAATACAGACAGAAATTGTAGAACAGGGAGCTTTGTAAAAGAGCATATCATCTTCCTTTGTGAGGAAACTAGATTGAGGTCAACATTACACTACACAGGCCACAAATTGTCCCAAGCATGTATTCTATATCATGTTGCACTTAGTGTGCATGGAAGTGGTTGACAATCATCATTAGTCTCAAAAGATACAGTCAACTGCATGAAGAATTCGAACACCATCAACAAACAATTTATAATAGTAAATAACCTTTAAACTAACCTGAAACAGTGTAATCCATTTTTATCCAATTTGTAAACAGTTGATTTTGGTTATGTGATAATTTCACTAATTCTCAACACTTTTCGATGCAGTAAAGTAATTTTATAATAATAATAATAATAATAATTAGAAAGAAAGTTAAATTCACTGAAATTCAGTAGTTTCAGGCCATGTTAATAGAGTAAACAAAATTTTAAACACTTTGTTAGACACACTTGTAGTTTCAGCATTAAATAACCACACGTTTTTGGTAATTTCCCGAACTAAAAAGTAAATTTCCTGAAAGAGTAAAGAATTTAGTATAACATATTCAAGTTTCAAAACATTCCATGTAATATAAAAGATACTAAATCAATTTGCAAGTTATTACGTCGTAAACTAAAACGTCGTAGTTTTCGAAATTAAACTGTGGATAATTGAGACCACTTTAAAACACATAACTAAATAAAAGAAAAAATTCAGAGAATAACACCTTTTCGATAGAAGCAGCACTTTAATAATTATTAACCAGAAACCAAGTTTTTCTAACATGTTGTCCAAACAGTTTCAAACTCGATTTTTATAAGATTAATATCTTCTCTAATACACCACCAATAATAATAATAGTTACATTTTTGAAATCAGGAGCAAACACAGAACACGTTAACACTAATTTAAACACAATAATTTGTAATCCAGCAGGAACTTCAAAAATTGTAAAAAATTAAGAAAGAACTCGGGGGTTCACCAACTGTTTCTAGGAAATTCATTACCATTGTGCTCACAAATTTTAATTATTTACAAGAAGATGCGTTAATTTAGAATTATAGTCCTCATACTTTTAATAAACCTTAAGGGCCAGGCTACTCACTGTTAAATTTTGAACATTAACAATAATTAAATTTTTTCAGACTATTTTTTGGTAAGCGGTTGATCACGGTTAGCATGCGGCAGAGAGTATAAACTGAGCTGCTCTGGCCGTCTGGCTGTCTTTATATTTTGGTCTTTATTCTTTGGTGTTTTGTTTTAAGTTGCGAAGTAATCATGTGCTAGTGTGTTCCAATGAGTGGTGTTGGTCGCAAGCAACGAGGATGACTTCCGGTAACTTTTTTAGACACAGCATGGGCGATTCACCGCCATGATAAATTTTTCCTGCTCATCAGTTGTGACTATGGACTTATAATTTTTCTATAGGGGTTTAGTCTTCCTCTTCATGACTTGTGATTTTTGGAGACGTTTAGTTCGATTGCCAATTGACTGTAATTGCTATTTTTCAAATGTGACTGTGAAATAAATTCAAAATTTTCATCAAGTGGACTTTTACAAGTTTTCGTAGTGAACATTAACCTTTCCCTAGCTTTTGGTTTAAACAAGCTATGTGGCAACCACTAGGCTTTACAGTTGAATTATCCAGGCTAATACATGGTCATTCAAATTTATTAATGCAAACTTAGTAGAACTTTCAACAAGTCAGAAGTCTGTTAAGGTAACTAAACCGATATTACACCCCGGTATACTGGTTTACACCCTTAAAATGTCCTCCTTTGTTTCAGATGATAAAATTCATAAACTCAAAACTGATTTATCAATCAAACAAATAAATAATCGTAGGAGAAATAACTAAATAAAATCCTCTCTTTAAAAACTGTATTTTTATTTTAACCATGAAATCAGTGGTAGTTTCACCTTGAACAGCTGAATGCCAAACAAATTTTTAAATGAAGCTGAAATAAATTAAAAAATCAGCAGTATGAGGATTCAAAACTTGGTCCACAAATGAAGAAGCAAATAATTTACCATCTTGACCAAGCTGCTGTTTGCAAATATACAGCAACAATTCTAATATTTAAAGATCGACTATGGAAGGCCACCAACAGTAAAATTCAGGATAGATTCATACTGTGTGTAACAAAAACTCATGGCCAGAGGTGTAATTTGGCAAAGCAGTAACATGTCCTTCCTTGCTGTTAACGAGAAAATCTGCATTGAAATATTCCGTTACGTTCAAATGCATTCTACATTACGAAACTGTCAAGGCACAACAAACAAGCTCTCTGCTTTATAAGCTCACTGTTGCTGCAATGATTCTCATTACTGTCAATTTTTTAATTTATGATTAGATGTTTCAGGATGATATAAAGTTACCAACATGCACTATGAAGGTCATTCGTCCAAAGTGCACTTCTCTCGACCAGTAGAATGTGTGATGGGAAATATCTTAAATTCCTCATCCCTTTGAGATGATGAAGGGTGTCCACTGTGTGATATACAAGAAAGTCTATAGCAGCAGTCCTCCAGAAACAGCAACAGAAAATATGATTGTTGATACATCACATATTATAACTGCACTTTCTTGGCTAACATCCTGTGACAGTTTTATTCACATATAACACCAACACAAGCTTTATTCAAACAATAATGTATCAAAAAATTCTCTAAACTACATACATAAAAGGTGGATGCCTATTATATGACAAATTTGGCAATCTGAGGATATATATGGTAAGATTTTTCACAAAACTGTGAATTTAATTTAATTTAATTGCAATGGAGCACAGGCTCTGGTGGCAATTTCCCTACACACCCATCTTCCCCCTATCCTGCACCCACCTACATTTGAATCTACATACAAATGTTTATGCTACTGTAGCATAATGTCTAGGGCAGTGACATGTTAAACTTCACACAGGACAGTTTTGAGTGTACAATATCTAATCAAAAGTATCCTGACACTCCAGTGCAATGCGGAATTGAATGTTAGATGCCACAACAAGTGGACCAGCCAGCAAAAAAGGAGGCAGAGAGTATTATATTGTCAGCAGATAAAGCAGTCATGGTGGAGTGGGTCGGTTACAAGAACTCAGTGACTTTGAATGTGGACTAATAATTTGATGTCACTTGATTAACAAATCCATCAGGTATATTTAAACCCTTCTAAAGATGTCCAAGTTGATTGTTGGTGATGTGGAAATGCAAAGGAACAACCATAAATAGAACAAGACCAGGAAGACTTCATTTAATGTTGAACGGTGACCGTAGCATTGTGGAGGGTGATTGTAAAAAATTAAAAGAAATCAGGGGAAGGAATCACTCATTAGTTCCAAAAAACTATCAATAGTCTAGCCAGCATAATGACTGAGTTGGGAGCTTTAAAAAAAAAAAAACTGCTGCTCATAAACCAACCATTTCTGTAGTTGACGTTAAGTGACACTTGAGAAGGTGTAAAGAGTGACACCAATGAGAAGAACGGATGACTGGAAACAAGTTTTCTGGAGTGATCAATCAAGCTAAATACAGTGGTAATCTATTAAGATGGTTTGGGTTTGGCAAATGCCTCAAGAACATTACGTGCCATATATATAGTGCCAACAGTGAAGTACAGGGGAGGAAGAACTATGGTATTGAACTGTTTTTCATTGTTAGGGTGTCATCCTCTGATTGTGCATAAGAAAATTCTAAATGTGGAACAATAAGAACACATTTTAAACCATTTTATTCAGTGAAAGGTACAGGAACAGTTCAGGGATGATAATTGTTTGCATATACAGATGACATTAATTTCTTGTGTTTAAATTGTGAGTGAAGAATAATTATAAGGAATATAAGACCAAAAGTAGATCCAATGACAGAAAAATACAAACTTGAAGTATGGAGCTTGGCTTTAGTAACAATACACCCTGTAAGGACATAGGCCGATACCGGGGTTACAGTATAGCCTAAGTGCCTCAACTTACACTCTTGATGGTGACTCACTGTTCTCTGTAAAACTTACAGAATAATTTTGATTTGACCATGTAGCCTGGATAGTTCAA